>CM044007.1:70778652-70961152 GCA_024085815.1 Flaveria linearis | reverse complement strand
TTTATATACAGTTCAAGAGACCCATCAATCTGATTTTTTAAATGGTCTTACACAATTTCAAGAAGATTATAATGATGAAATATTTTGGGAAGAAATTGGTGAATATATACCTAACAATAAAACAAAAGCTACAAGAATGAACGATCCGTTGTATAGCTATCTTCATCGCGTTATTGGTCATACTATAGCTGGACGTAGGATGACTAGTGGTGGGGTGACTAAAAAGGATTTGTTCTTTTTATTTTGTTTGATTAAAAGGAGGCCTTGTAATCTGGCATATATGCTTGCTGATTATTTTACTTCTTGCATGGGTACAAAGAAAACCGGATATATTTGTGGTGGTACATATGTTACTCGATTGCCGAGTCTTTACATATTCTCACCCCTGACAATGTGGCAAGTTTAAACGGGCCGGTACTTATGTCCGGATTTGTTGATCGTGAACATCTTATACGGATGGACATGATCGCAGATTATCCACAAGTTAGGTGGAGGTTTAAACATAATAATCAAATGTGGATACCTCCATATCAAGATCCTCCTGATGATCTGTAATTTTATTTATGTTTTAGTTATTGTAATAAAGAATTTATTTATGTTTTATTAATTGTAATAATGAATTTATTTATGTTTTAGTTATTGTAATAAAGAATTTATTTATTGTATAATAATTATTGGGAAATGTGCCAGATAAACTCAATAATCGTTTACAGAATTATATGGAAGATGCCTATAAATTCCGTTTACACAATTCACAATTCACAATTCACAAGTATTCAAATTCATTTATTCACACATCATCGTAATTCAAGTCAATAATGTCTCAATTTTATAATGATTGGGTGTACCAAACAAGAGAAGAGTTAATGGATTGGGTGCAAAACACTGCACACAGCCTTGGATATGTTATTGTCACACAACGAACGAAGAAGACTGTATACGGATTCGTCAACAAGGCATTTCTTATGTGCGATCGTGGTGGTGTATACAAGTCAACATCAGATTCAACCACACATTCAGGCACAAAGAAGATAGGTTGTCCATTTCAACTTATAGCAAAATATCATGAAGAAGATCGAGGTTGGAAAATACATGTTGTCTGTGACGAACATAACCATGAACCTTCTAAATTTTTGGAGGGTCATGCTTATGCAAAAAGATTATCTAAAGAAGAGTATGCATTGGTGGAAGATCTTACAAGAAAAATATGCAGCCACGTGATATTCTTATGGCTTTAAAAGAAAATAGTGATAAAAATATATCCACAATTGAAACCGTGTATGATGCACGGACAAAGATACGAAAGTTGGATAAATTTGGAACCACCCCAATGCAATCACTTCTTCAATCTTTGTAGATGGGCGGATACATCTATGATTTTACTACTGATGACGAATCAAATCAATTAAATGATTTGTTTTTTGTTAACCCCACTTCACTAAAAATATGGCGTACGTTCTCGCATGTGATTATTTTAGATTGCACGTACAAGACGAACAGGTATCGCCTCCCTTTTCTTCAGATTATTGGCTTAACTTCAACAAATAAGACATTTTGTATTGCTTTCGCATTCATACGAAATGAGAAAAAAGATAATTTCAAGTGGGCTTTAAATTGTCTGAGAAAAATATTGGATGGGTATATGCTACCACGTGTCATAGTCACTGATAGAGAGTTGGCATTAATGGATGCATGCCAAGTAATTTTTCCAGAAGCAACCCGATTGCTTTGTAGATATCATATACAGGAGAATATCAGAAAGCATTGCAGACCATCTTTTAGGTCTCAGACTGAGTGAGATAAATTTATATATTACTGGAGATTTCTGCTTCAATCTCCAACAATTGAGGCCTATTATGAAAATCGAACGCGATTGCAGACAAAGCTGATGAACAAGCATCGAAGTATTTTCCTGATCTATTAAATTTATTATTTTTATTTTAATGAAATTGAAACTAACATATTTGATTTCTCTTTGCAGATGTGTTTAATTATTTGGATGTTAACTGGTTGCAAAATTATAAAGAGATGTTCGTGTCTGCGTGGATTGATCAACATCTAAATTTTGGAGAACGAACAACAAACAGAGTAGAAAGCCAACATGCTCTGTTAAAAAAACATTTGAATTCTGACAAGTCAAATTTAGATAAATTTATAACAATTTTAAATAACATAGTACGTTTACAGGAGACACAAATAAAGGCAAGTTTCGAGGAAAGTCGGATAAAAATAAAACATCAACATAAACATAATTTATTTGTTTCTTTGTTATCAAACGTTTCTCATGAAGCTCTGGATATATTACTTGGAGAGCTGACACGAGTTAATGAAATTCAAAACCAATCATAAACATGTGGCTGCCATATTCGTACTAGTTGCGGTTTACCATGTGCTTGTGAAATCGCACAGTATTTAAAATCAGGCAAACATATTCCACTACATTCGATAGATATATTTTGGAGGAGGCTTGACTTTTCACCGGTATCGTTAAACGAAGACGAAGAAGATATTCAATGTGATGACGAAGTTGAGAGGTTCAAAGAAGCTTACAAGAAACAAAAAAATCCCACGGTGAAAAGGAATTGGTTAGAAAGGATAAAAAGCATAACGAATCCTATCAGCATAAATCTTAACGAGCCTACGGTGCAAAAAGATACTCGTGGAAGGCCACTACTCAAATCTCAAAAACAAAACAAACCAGACCCTTCACCTGCTGAACCTACTCGAGATCATACCTACACGACAGATGATTTTGTTAGTTATGATTTTATGGGGTTGAGCCCCCCAAAACATACTTCAAACGTATATAACACAACTCAATCTTCTCTATATCATCATCCTTTACTAATACAGATTCCAACACTTTTCCATCCGTATATAACACATATACAGAACGTAAACAGTGATGGTAAGTGTGGGTTTCGTGCAGTTTCCTTCTCCTTAGGATACTGTGAAGAATATTGGCTGAACATGAGGTATGAGCTTTTAAACGAGTTACATAACAATTCTAATTTGTACAGAAATCTTTTCTCCAGCTCATATGATGAGACAGAACGTAGTTTATCATGGCTACAACTGGGTCTAGCTCCTCATCAACACTGGATGATAATGCCATACACAGGATTATTGATCGCCAACAGATTTAATGTGATTCTTCAATGCTTATCTCCCACTGAAAGTGCAACTTATTTTCCGCTATGGACAGGTCCGGATGAACTCATGTACCACCAATTCATTACTATTGCACATGTGTATGGTTGCCACTACATCTCTGTGCGTTTAGAGGGTGAATATCCATTGCCTTTCATAACGCCGTTATGGAATTTTCACAAAAGTAATAATGCGGCTGCGTGGGAAAGAAAGTACGAGGAGAGACTTCAAAGATATAGTCAGTATATACTTCGAAATAAAACTGTTACTCGTTTCAATATAGATTAGATTAGTATCACTTGTAACTATTCATTTTATCTTAAGAATATATAAATTTAATATAATATAATTATTTATAGTTTTATATACTAAATTGGTCGTTTAGTAAATTATAAATTTATTTGTAAAATTATCTATAAGTTTAATTTATACGAACTACATAAGGTTCAAATATTTTAAACTTATATATAATTTTTATTTTAAATTTATAAATAAAAAAAGTAAATTTATAAATTACATAAGTTTTTATAAGTTTAATACAAAAACTTCATACATGTACATAAAAACTTAATAATATATAAATTATTAGTATAATATAATTATAAATAAAAAAAGTAAATTTATAAATTACATAAATTTTTATAAGTTTTTATGTACATGTATTAACTTTTCTATTTACAATTATATTAAACTATATAATTACTATAATATAAATATAAATAGAAAAAATTCATATAATAAAAACTTAATATAATTAATAAAAATTTAACATAATTAATAGAAAAAGTTAATACTTATATTTAATCTTAAATTTAAAATAAAAATATTAAAAAATTGCAAACGACCGTTTAGTATTTTATAAACGACCGTTTACAAATACCCAAACGACCGTTTATAATACTGCAAACTACCGTTTAGCGTCATGCAAACGACCGTTTACATAATTGTAAACGACCGTTTACAGCTTAACAAACGACCGTTTTTCAAGGTGGTGTAAACTCCTTAAACGATAATGTATGGATCAATGGCTCCTAAAAAAAATTCTCAAGTTTCCAGTATTTTGCACTGTGCCCACGTCACGTCAATCACCGAACAAAGTGGGTCCAACCTGCACCACCGTATAATAATCAATTAAGCGCGCATCTCCTTTTCCAGATCTAAAATCTAAGAGTTTAGAACCAAAATTAATTTCAATTAAGTTTGTACAAGTCGATATTGTGTCATTGTTCTCGTACTCATGTTCACTATTCTGAATGCCAAATGTACGACCCTGCTTCAGATGATAAGTGTTATCTTAGTCGGGCCCGTCTATCCGTTTTTCAGTCGGGACCGCACCTCCAACCTCCTCAGGAGGAAACCCATTACTGAGAAAACCCCCTGGCTCAACTCTGAGCATTTTGCTCAGAGTGAAACTTGAACCCATGACCTCCCTTTATTTACATATCATGAGTACCTCATCTTAACCGTTTGGACTAAGAATCATTGGTTCCTAAGAGCCGTGTAGGACCTGACTTCATGAATGATGTTGACAGGTGGGTCCCACTTGTTGTTTTTTACTTTCATCATTGTTTTAGAGACAACCGGTCCGACCGGGCCCGTATCAACTCGTTTTGGAGGGGTTCGACCGGTCGGTTCGTCCCGAATCGGTGGTCGGACCGGCAACCGGACCAGGGGTCGGACCGGATTTTGTTTTTTTTTTTTTATTTTAAAGGGTAAAAACGGAATGTTAAACATTAGTGTGTTGACATAAAATTATTGTTAAGTTCTATATATAATTATAAAATACACACATAAATTATTTATATTGAATTTTATATATATATATATATATATATAATACACATATAAATTATAATTATAAAATGCACACATAGATTATTGTTAAATTTTATATAATTATAACGTTTTATTAGCGCCGACTTTTTAGCGGCGACAAGTCGCCACTAAAAGGAATTAGCGGCGGCATTGGGGTTCTTTAGGGGCGACACAAGTCGCCGCTAAATACTGGACTCCTTGTAGTGAGGCTTCTTGAATGAGGAAATTGAAGAAAGATTCGTCGTTGAGGGGATTTGACTCCGTTGCTAGCTGGCTTTCTCAGGTTTCTAATAATCTTGATAATGCTCTTTAGCTGATTAACCTAATAATTATTGTGTAACTAAATTAATATTATAACTAAATCTAGTGAGGCTGACAATATCCCACAACCAATGTTTCTTCAAAAAGGCAATAACTATATAGATAACATTGATGGGAAGAAACTATAATTATAAGGACAGAAAATAATTTCATCAAAATTCAAGAGTGGTCCAGAGGAAGAAACCAAAGGAGGATTAATGCTTATAAAAGAGTCCTACTAAAATTATACAGGACGTTTTGCATGACGTTTATATCTTGTTGCATGCTATATACCTTGTAAAAATAATCAATATTTCGGTTTAAGTTTTATATGATTTGTTATTTTTCTAGTCACACTTTAGCATTTTTAGGTACTGTTTTGATCTGGTTCAAATATTCTTTCTGGTTTCTGGATAACTGGCAAGTTTAAACGTGTCCGGTCCAAATATGTGTAACCGAACTGGTGATAAACTAACAAAAAAACAAGTACAACGTTGGTCGTTGCTACCGCTATTGGGTTATTTTACTAGTTTATATTAATATATATTTTTGATATATACATTGGAAACATGAAGACTATTAACATTATAGTTCTCCCACTAACATATCTTTATATGCATTCTGTTAGATTTTTTGTGACGTGTCGCGGTCTTTCTACTTTACCAAATAATCAGTTAAAAGACTTTTGATTTGTATTCTTGCAGCGTTATAAATAAATGAATTGAGCGAATATGAATAAAGTTTTGTTTACGTTTGTTTGTTAAGTTTTTATCAGATTTGTTTATGTTTGTTTGGTAAGCTTTTATCAGATTAAAGAACAACTTTTCATGCACACATAATCAACCAAGATTTCCAATCGTGTTTGTTTATTAAACCACTAGCAATCTTTCCGTTTTTTCCTATTTTTTCTAGTGTAACACATTAGCATCACGTAAGTTTTACTCATTTTTCTCAATTTTCCTAGTTTTTCACAATTTTATATGGTGTCGTGTCAGTTTTTCTCCGTTCCTTACAGATGGAACTACATTGAGAAGAATAGGGTTAACTAATACCATTCTTTTTTCGGATCCAAGATGAACGTATAATACATGAATTTCGAATGACACTAATTTTTTATGATTGACATCATTTTTTTGGGAAGAAAATAATTTTCCCATTACGGATCGGTTTTAAAAAAATATATAAGTTCTTTTGTAAGTTAAAAAAGTAATAAAAAAGATATACCGGTTGCAAAAAAATAAATCCTAAGTCAATTCACATTTTCTTTTTGGCATTTATTAATTAGTTTTACCGGTTGCAAAAAACACATTGGATGTCCATTGGTCTATTATTTATTAAAGTTAACATTAGTTGTATTGGTTGCAACCTGAGTATTGAGAGATACTTTTATTCAATGAAACATGTAAAGACAGATTTGCATGAGTGATGAAGTTATGAATGATGCTTGTATTTGATATATTGAAATATTGTTTGCAAAAATTTTCATTGAAGATGTGATTCATCGGTTATAAAACATTAAAATTCGTAGGGAACAACTATAAAAGATATTTTCTATTATTTTAGTGATATCGTATTTCTTAGTGATAATGTCTTTCGTTGTGTGATCTGAACTGACCTTTGACCGTTGTTGGATCAAAAGAACCAATGAGCCAGATCAGAAAAACCTTTAAGTCCCACAGACATCATAACAACTGAAGAAGACTACATCAGCTGAAGACAAAGTCTGAAGACAAGTACTGAAGACAAAGTCTGAAGACAAGTACTGAAGACAAAGTCTGAAGACAAGTACTGAAGACAAAGTCTGAAGACAAGTACTGAAGACAAAGTCTGAAGACAAGTACTGAAGACAAAGTCTGAAGACAAGTACTGAAGACAAAGTCTGAAGACATCAGCTAAAGACAAAGTCTGAAGGCCAAGTCTTCAGAGGTTGTCACAACAGCTGAAGTAGTACTCTTCAGTAGTTGTGATGGTTTACTTTTCAGTAGTTGTCTTTATCAGTTCAGTAGTTTGTAATCAGTAGTTCAGTAGTTTGATTTAGTAGTTGTAGTATTAGTAATACTTAGCTTCTATTGTAAGAAGATGTCCTCAGCTGTTGTGGACATCTTCAGTAGTTTTAGTTATTTTCAGTTGTTTATGTAAAACGGTTAGATGTCACTATCAAGTGACATCTGCTGACGTCACCTTTCTTCTATAAAAGGAAGGTTGACCTAATTTGTATGTATCGAAGCTTGTGTATGAATGAAAACATTCTATTTTGCAGAAAACTTTCTCTCTTTATAACCGTACTGTTTCATTGAATATCCTTTGTGTTCTTGCTTAAATTTCGTCTAATTCTTATACTATTCCGCTACAAATCATAACCTAATTGATCAAACTAGATCTTAGATCCCTTCAAATGGTATCAGAGCCGGTTAATCATTGATCGATTTAATAATTGATCATTGAAACTGCTCTTTTGATATCTAAGTTTGATCGAATTAGCAAATTTGCAAGAATTGGTTATAGAGTTTAAGTTTCTGTTGCTTCCGGTGAATTAATTTGAGGTTCTTCGTGTTTAAAATAGAGTTGTTGAGTTTTTGAGCTAGATTTGTTAAAATTACATTAATTTTGTTTGAGTCTGTGAAAATGACTACACCAACAAATGATCCTCATAATACTGGCTCCTCAACAAAGCCTCCGATGCTTGTTAGGAGTGAGTATAACATATGGCAACGCCGAATGCTCCATCACCTGTCTATCAATAGCGCAGGATGTTGGAAGTCTGTGGTTCATGGACCATACAAGCCTATGGTGAGTCTTCCGTAAAAGAATGAGATGGTTCCGAAGAAACCAGAGTAGTATTCGGATGATGATCTAAAACTGTTTGAAATTGATGCTAAAGCCCATGGAATTCTGGCCATGGCACTACCAAATCAGATCTATTCAGGGCTTATGCATCATGAAACTACTCATGACCTCTGGGTTGCTCTGAAGGAACAATTTAGAGGAACTGATGAGGTTTTGGCAAACACTAGAGAGATCCTTGCCCAGCAATATGAGTCATTCTCTCATAGAAAGGGTGAGTCTCTGACTCAGCAGTTTGAGCGATTTTTCTGTTTGATATCTGAGTTGAAAATGGTTAAACAGGAATATTCAAATAGCCAGATGAATAACAGATTCCTCGGATCCCTGCCTGAGAGATGGGACACATATACTATTGTCTTATGCTCCAGTACAAATCTGGACACTCTATCTCTCACCCAACTTTATGGGAAACTGTTGACATTTGAACGAGAGATAGAACAGAAAAGGAAATTGTCTTCATCTGGGAAGCTCACTGATGACTTTGTACCAGGAAATACTGCACTGGTCTGTCAGGAGTCAGAGTATGCTGCATCAGAAGGTTCATATGATGAGCATATATATTTCTTTACAAACAGTGGAGAACATGCTTTTGTTGGTATTGACAGTAATTTAGGTGGTAGTAGTGATAATTTGTGCTTTTTGATGGATGATTTGAAAGGAATTCCAGATGATGATCTGGAAGAGATGGACATTTTGAGTCAAATGGCAATGATCAACATCAGATCTCAAAAGTTTTACAAAAGAACTGGTCGGAAATTCCCATGTCTCTCTGGCAAAACCAAGGTTGGTTTTGACAAGAGCAAGTTGAGGTGTCACAAGTGCCACAAACTTGGACACTTTGCAAGAGAGTGTAGATCATCTGGATCTAACTCATCTGCACTGTGACAACCCATATATTTCAGACTAACACCGTTCCGACTGTTTCTGTTATAATTACTAGTTGCCAACGTTATTTGACATTATTAAGTCTAAATTATTATTAGTATATATTTATAATTAAATCAAAAACAATTAAACATAATAATAATAATGATAATAATAATAATAATAATAATAATAATGATAATATAAGTTTTTTATAGGTTAAAGCTTGTAATTAATAAATCTTTTACATAAAATGATAACAATAATAATTTTAGGGACCAAAGTGTAATTTATAAAAACTAAAACAAAACCTTATGTTTCAGTTGACAACTGATACAAACCACGGGGACCAATTTTGTAAATTCAAAAAACACCCAACCCCACCCCCCATTCGACCCGATCATCTCCCCGATTCCCTCTTCCACTGTCGGCCAAGATCCATGCAAAATCAGCCACTTCGGACTATAATAATCGAAAGAAAACCAGCATTAACGAATTTTGAAACATTTATAAGTATCCTTTGAGTTTGATTTCATCCAAAACAAACACAAAAACACTACACTTCATCATCTCAACCGCGGACCTGCAACTCCTTAAAAATCTCATTTCCGATCGATTTTAATCGAATTTGATAAGGGCTTTGTTTCCAGATCGTTATTCGAAGCTTCCCTTAAGTTTAATTTGATTATAATCATTGTTTGAGCATAAATCGATCACCACCTCGGTCGCGACTTGTTCTTCAAAGAGTTCAGCACCAAATCGCTTTCTTTCTGGTAATTAAACATACATACATACTTGATTTCTCATGGGAAACAAAAGCCCTATGATCATAAACATTAACTGGTTCGATTGGTGGTTCAATTGGGGCTTCGATCGAACTAGGGCTCAAAGGTGAATTTGGGGGTTCGATGGAATTCGCGTTTAAAATCATTTGAAACCCAAACCAAGCGCGGCCCCGGCCCCTTGGTTCACTGGTTTGTGTATGGGATTTTGGAATGGAGGTCATGGGTTCGAGACCCGGCAGCCTCTTTTAGTTTTTTAAAGCCCTTTTTAAGCTTTTTAAAATTTCAGAAAATTTTTAAAAAAAATTATAAAAATTATTCTATAAACTCTGTTTATTTTAAAACCACCAAATTAATTTTCTGGAATTTATTTACAAAAAAGGTTTGTAATATATATTTTTCATAAAATACATGTGTCTTGTGAAAGTGTACATTCTGTGGTGTTAATACATTTGAGTGTGTTTGTGTATCATCGACAATCGACATCGAACCGTAAACGAGACGTGAAACGTGAAACCGTACAACTCTTATATTGTAATTAATAATTAATATTAATTATATATACTAAATAAAACACAGGTTAACTGGAAACCCGATCTTTTGTGTTTACATTTACTCTACACTCAAGGTGAGTTTCACGGCCCCTTTTTACTTTCTTTCCTTTTGGGGGAGAAAACATGCAAACATATTTTATGAATGGTTTTAGTATTATTGATATCGCCTGTTACGTTAGTGCAAACATACAAACAGTCCTGACACTCTCGAACCGTTAGTAATGGGATTAGTGAGGTAATTCTGAGTAGTACTACTGGGTCTGACAAACCCCGCCCGGCTAGTCGCGCTAGCTTGATTGGAGGTCAAACGGGTGCATTATCGACCTAACATTTGTCATTGTCTTGCGAGACGTGACGGGGAAACAACAAACATATAGGACACGCAAACAGTCAGCTTCGGTTCGAAACGCTAAGTAACATGATTATAGGCTAGCTACCTATCGATATGCTTTAATTACTATACCATTTCAAACAGTTACAAACATTTGAACAGTTGCAAACACTCGAACAGTTACAAACATTCGAACAGTCGAACTGTTACAAACAGTCGAACAGTTACAAACATTCAAACGGTTACAAACATCTTTATCTGTGATAAAACCTGTGAACTCACCAACTTTATGTTGACACACTTTAGCATGTTTTCTCAGATCACAGGAACGCTTAAGCTCATGATGCACAATTAAGGAACGCACTCAGGACATGCATTCATCAGATTCATTATCTTGCATTAAATATTGTTTTGATATAGCATTTTCAGACTTTCAGTATTGTTTACATTTCGTTTATTCGCTTCCGCACTAATGTTTAACTTATTTATTGTTTACTCTGATTTAAGTCAAACGTTTATTTTTAAACTCATATAGTGTCGTTTGATATGACCGTGTCTGAGATCCTGGGATGTCACACGCCTAACGGTAAAACCCCGTTTGTGGAAATTGAGGGTGTGACAGATTGGTATCAGAGCCACTGGTTATAGAGAACTAGGATTGCATTTGCATCTAGACTATAGCCTTAGACACAACACTAGTACTGCATAGACACTCTTGCATGATTACAACTATTGTATGAACATTCTCCTGGCATGCTAACAGTACATCACAGAACGATCAAACATTACCCATTTGTGTAACACATAGACACCTGTATTCTGGATTTCCTGGCAAAAGGCCTCCGGGCTAAGGCAAGCATATCGTATAAATCTCATTGCGAGACCAGTTATGCTTACCTGGGGATTTCTGGGATGAGTGATAAACTATGGTCAATATACACAAATATCTATGTCACCTGTATCATCCTCGACTAACAGAGGGGCGGGGAGTCCCGCTCGCTCACTTCCAACATCTATATATGATTCTTCACTCTCGGAGTTGAGGCAACGACAACTTGAACCTAACATCACCACTTGGGAACACGAAACTCTTTTCTAATACACACGATAAACCTAACGATGACAAACAAGGAGAACAACAAACATTACTTTTCTAACTCTACTGTACTTGTTTCTACTACCAACATACCCTATCATCTTCGCTATTCTTAACAGATAGTACTTGGTAATTGACAAAGTATGTTATCACGAATGGGAGGAACCATGAATGACCATGCAAAGCAAGTTAGAATCACGGGTGCACACGTAATTGTAATTTGTCGTGCATGAGAATTCTGGCAACTCTATAGGGTGATAACGGTCATAATCAGTACAAATTTTCATTTCTAAACTTGGAGACATGAGGTCTCGATTCTCATGAAACCTCACTATCGATATGCAAACAAATCCTCCATTCCTACTAGTATGAAACAGATTATTGTTATCAATAGTTATTATTCGATAGTGACTGTCGTGTATTTTGAATTGAAGAAATCATGTCTGGAAGAAGACCTGGACGCTCGAGGGGACACGGAAACATCAACCTGACTCACGCTGAGATGGATGCCATCATCAATGAGCGTGTTGCTAATGCGCTCGCAGCCTATGAACAGACCCGCAACCAGAACCAGAACAACCAGAATCTGAATCAAGGAGGCCCAACAGCCTGTACCTTCAAGATATTCATGGATTGTAAGCCTCACTCCTTCAGTGGTTCTGGGGGTGCTGTTACCTTACTTCGCTGGCTGGAGAAACTCGAGTCAGTTTTCGCTATGTGTAACTGTCCGGTGGGAAGCTGCGTCATGTACGCCTCCGGCACACTAGAAGGACCAGCTCTGACGTGGTAGAACTCACAAGTCCAGACCCTAGGACTTGAGGCTGCCAATGGTTTACCGTGGGAAGACTTCAAGATTTTGATAAAAGAAGAGTATTGCCCCAGAAACGAGGTCCAGAAACTAGAAGCAGAGTTTTGGAATCTCAAAATGACTGGCTCTGAGATTGAGGAATACACGACTCGTTCACACGAGTTGGCTGCTTTATGTCCTCAGATGGTGACCCCGGCTTACAAAGGGATTGAGAAGTACATTGATGGTCTAGCTCCTTAAATCCAAGCTAGTGTTATGGCTGCTGATCTTGTCACTATTCAGCAGGCTATCCGGCTAGCTCATAAGCTCACCGATCAGGCAGTGGCACAGGGTACCTTGCCTAAACGTGGCACTGCATCTGGCTCATCTGACAATAAGCGAAAGTGGGATGGTACTACTAACAAGTCCTCAAACTCCAACAAGAACCAACAACAGCAGTTCAGAAAGTTTGATTCATCTAGAAGCTTCACAAACAATAATCAGAACAACAACAACAATGGTCAGGGATCGAGCAACTACGCGGGCAAGTATCCAAAATGTTACAAGTGCAACTTCCACCACCATGGCCAGTGTGACCGCATTCGGTGCCAAAGGTGTGGAAAGATGGGTCATGCTGCGAAAGATTGCAGGGGCGAGCTAATGACTCAGCAACAACCTCAACAATAACGCCAGGGCGGAGTGACTAGGGGCTGTTATGAGTGTGGTAAGGAGGGCCATTACTGGAAGGATTGCCCACAACTGAAGAATGGCAACAGGGGAAATAACTGAAACAACAACAATGGAAATGGCGCTAGAGGTCGTGCCTTTGTGATTGGTTCTGGTGAAACAAGAAACGATCAAAACGTAGTTACCGGTATGTTTCCTCTGAACGATTGTTTTGCTTCCGTGTTATTCGATACCGGTGCTGATAAGAGTTTTGTATCTACTAAGTTTAGCAAGCTTTTAGATGTAACCTTGACTGAAATGAACCCTAGTTATTAGGGGTGTTCAAAAATATCCGAATCCGAAACCGAATCCGAAATATCCGAAAATCCGAAATTCGGATATCCGAAATTTCAGATATCCGAAAATTCGGATATCCGAACTTCGGATATCCGAAATTTCGGATTCGGATTCGGATAGTGATTTTCAGAATTTTCGGATATTTCGGATATCCGAAATATCCGAAATATCCAAAATATTTTTATAAAAATTTAATAATATTAAATATTAATTATATATTTCGGATATTTTTAGATATTTAGGACATTTTAAAAAAAAACTTCGAATATCCGATAAAAACTTTAATTAAAATTATTACATTTTTATAAAATTTATTAAATAATACAAAATTTCTTTGAATTCGGATATCCGAACGGATATCCGAATCCGAATCCGAAATTTCGGATATCCGAAATTCGGATATCCGAAATTTCGGATACGGATTCGGATAGTGAAATTCACTATCCGAAATTTTCGGATATCCGAAATTCGGATATCCGAATTTCGGATATCCGAAAATGAACACCCCTAGTACGGTAGAACTAGCTGACAGTAAAATGATCGAGGCAACTCATATTCTTAAAGGATGTAAATTAGAGCTATCAGGACACAAATTTGGGATAGACCTTATGCCTATTACACTGGGTAGTTTTGACGTAGTCGTTGGCATGGATTGGTTATGTAAAAACCAAGCCGAAATTTTCTGTCACGAGAAAATCGTTCGTGTACCACTCCCTAGTGGTGCAGTCTTATCCGTTCAGGGTGAGAAAAGTGGTGTCATTTCTAGCATCATTTCGTATATGAAAGCTCAGAAGTACTTACGCAAAGGCCATACTGCCATCTTAGCTATGATCACAGAGAAGACCATCGAAGAAAAGAAGATTGAAGATATTCCTGTTGTACGTGATTATCCTGAGGTTTTCCCTGAAGACCTACCTGGTCTCCCACCGCATCGCCAAGTCGAGTTCCAGATTGATTTGGTACCTGGAGCCGCACCTATCGCAAAAGCACCGTACAGATTAGCTCCAAAAGAACTGCAAGAGCTGTCTACGCAATTGCAAGAGCTATTGGATAAAGGATTTATTAGACCTAGTTCATTACCGTGGGGAGCTCCAGTCCTGTTTGTCAAGAAAAAGGATGGAACTTTTCGCCTGTGTATTGATTACCGTGAACTGAACAAAGTGACGGTTAAGAATCGTTATCCTCTTCCGCGCATCGATGATTTGTTCGATCAACTTCAAGGGTCGAGTTTCTATTCCAAGATAGATCTGAGGTCAGGATATCATCAGCTAAGGGTTCGAGATGAAGACATTTCAAAAACTACGTTCAGAACTAGGTATGGCCACTACGAGTTTCTGGTTATGCCATTCGGGTTGACCAACGCACCAGCGGTTTTCATGGACCTTATGAACCGAGTGTGCAAACCCTATTTGGACAAGTTCGTCATTGTCTTCATCGATGACATCCTTAGTTATTCAAAGAATAAGGAAGAACACGAGGAGCACCTTAGACTGATTCTGGAGCTGCTGAAACGGGAACAATTGTATGCCAAATTTTCAAAGTGTGTCTTCTGGATACGAGAGGTCCAATTCTTGGGTCATGTGGTGAATGAGAAAGGAATACATGTTGACCCGGCAAAAATAGAAGCCTTCAAGAACTGGGCGACACCTAAGACTCCGACTGAGGTATGAAAGTTTCTTGGGTTGGCTGGCTATTATCGACGATTCATTGAAGGGTTTTCAAAGATTGCCCAACCTCTCACCGCGTTAACTCATAAAGGCACTACGTACAATTGGGGTGACAAACAAGAATCCGCATTTCAGGTCCTGAAGCAGAAACGCTGTACGGCACCGATTCTATCCCTGCCTGAGGGAACAGACGATTTTGTAGTTTACTGTGATGCTTCTATCCAACGTCTCCGTTGTGTGCTAATGCAACGCGAGAAGGTGATTGCTTACGCTTCCCGTCAACTGAAAGTTCACAAGAAAAACTACACAACACATGACTTAGAATTGGGAGCCGTTGTGTTTGCACTCAAGATATGGAGACACTACTTGTACGGTACCAAATGCACCATTTACACCGATCACAAGAGTCTCCAGCACATCTTTGAACAGAAGGAGCTGAACATGAGACAACGTCGTTGGGTCGAGTTGTTGAACGACTACGATTGCGTGATCAAGTATCATCCAGGCAAGGCTAACGTGGTGGCCGATGCCCTTAGTCGTAAGGAAACCCTAAAGCCTCGTCGGGTGCGCGCATTACAAATGACTATCCACTCTGACTTACCAGTGCAAATCAAAGCTGCTCAATCTGAGGCTTTGAAGACGGAGAATCAGAAAGCCGAGTCACTGCGAGGCATGGAGAAACAATTAGAGGTCAAACCTGACGGAATTCGCTACTTCATGGACCGAATATGGGTTCCTTTGTATGGAAACCTACGAGAGCTGGTAATGGACGAGGCCCACAAGTCATGATATTCTATTCATCCTGGTTCGGATAAGATGTATCAAGATTTGAAGACTCTATACTGGTAGCCAAATATGAAAGCTGGTATTGCTACTTATGTAAGCAGATGTTTAACCTGTTCTAAGGTTAAGGTGGAATATCAAAGGCCATCCGGTTTGCTCCAACAACCGGAAATTCTAGTATGGAAGTGGGAACAGATATCAATGGATTTCATCACGAAACTTCCTCGGACGCCCAACGGATGCGATACCATTTGGGTGATTGTAGATCGTTTGACGAAATCCGCATATTTCCTGGCAATCCGAGAGACTGACCGAATGGAAAAGTTGACACGTATCTATCTAAGGGAAATAGTCTCTCGGCACGGTGTGCCAATTTCCATTATCTTTGATCGTGACGCTCGATTCACTTCACACTTCTGGCAATCCCTACAACGATCATTGGGAACGCGGTTAGATATGAATACGGCATATCATCCACAGACTGACGGCCAGAGTGAGCGTACGATCTAAACTTTGGAAGACATGTTACGCGCTTGTGTGATTGATTTTGGCGGCAGTTGGGAAACTCACTTACCGTTAGTTAAGTTTTCATACAATAATAGCTATCACACGTCGATCAAAGCTGCTCCATTTGAGGCACTGTATGGGCGTAAGTGCCGGTCACCTATTTGCTGGGCGGAAGTTGGAGAAAGTCAACTTACCGGTCCTGAACTTGTGCACGAGACGACTGAGAAGATCGTGCAGATCCGTAACTGTATGGCAGCAGCACGTGACCGACAAAAGAGTTACGCCGACAAGCGTCGTAAGCCATTGGAGTTTCAGATTGGTGACAAAGTACTGTTGAAAGTGTCACCTTGGAAGGGCGTGATTCGTTTCAGGAAACGTGGAAAACTAAACCCTAGGTACGTGGGACCGTTTGAGATTGTCAAACAAGTCGGCCCCGTAGCCTATCAACTGAACCTACCCGAAGAACTCAATGGAGTACACAATGTGTTCCACGTTTCGAACCTGAGGAAATGCCTTTCAGATGAGACTCTCGTCGTTCCATTAGAAGAGATACACGTGGATGAACAACTGCATTTCATTGAAGAACCAGAGGAGATCATGGATCGAGAAGTCAAAACCCTAAAGCGCAGCAAGATCCCCGTTGTGCGCGTTAGATGGAACTCAAAGCGTGGACCAGAGTTTACCTGGGAACGCGAAGATCAAATTAAGAAGAAGTATCCACAACTGTTCAACGATAAGGCATCTACTTCTTAAGAAATCTTAGAAGGAACTTCTGACCTCCTATCGTGGCTGTTAAAACTGGCGTACTATGTGAACCTGATATTCTATGTTCTAATTTTCGGGACGAAAATTTCTTCAACAAGGGGATGATGTGACAACCCGTATATTTCAGACTAACACCGTTCCGACTGTTTCTGTTATAATTACTAGTTGCCAACGTTATTTGACATTATTAAGTCTAAATTATTATTAGTACATATTTATAATTAAATCAAAAACAATTAAACATAATAATAATAATGATAATAATAATAATAATAATAATAATAATGATAATATAATTTCTTTTATATGTTAAAGCTTGTCATTAATAAATCTTTTACATAAAATGATAACAATAATAATTTCAGGGACCAAAGTGTAATTTATAAAAACTGAAACAAAACCTTATGTTTCAGTTGACAACTGATACAAACCACGGGGACCAATTTTGTAAATTCGAAAAACACCCAACCCCACCCCCCATTCGACCCGATCATCTCCCCGATTCCCTCTTCCACTATCGGCCGAGATCCACGCAAAATCAACCACTTCGGACTATAATAATCGAAAGAAAACTAGCATTAACGAATTTTGAACATTTATAAGTATCCTTTGAGTTCGATTTCATCCAAAACAAACACAAAAACACTACACTTCATCATCTCAACCGCGGACCTGCAACTCCTTAAAAATCCCATTTCCGATCGATTTTAAACGAATTTGATACGGGGATTTGTTTCCAGATCGTTATTCGAAGCTTCCCTTAAGTTTAATTTGATTATAATCATTGTTTGAGCATAAATCGATCACCACCTCGGTCGCGACTTGTTCTTCAAAGAGTTCAGCACCAAATCGCTTTCTTTCTGGTAATTAAACATACATACATACTCGATTTCTCATGGGGAACAAAAGCCCCATGATCATAAACATTAACTGGTTCGATTGGTGGTTCAATTGAGGCTTCGATCGAACTAGGGCTCAAAGGTGAATTTGGGGGTTCGATGGAATTCGCGTTTAAAATCATTTGAAACCCAAACCAAGCGCGGCCCCGGCCCCTTGGTTCACTGGTTTGTGTGTGGGATTTTGGGATGGAGGTTACGGGTTCGAGACCCGACAACCTCTTTTATTTTTTTAAAGCCCTTTTTAAGCTTTTTAAAATTCCAGAAAATTTCTAAAAAAATTATAAAAATTATTCTATAAGCTCTGTTTATTTTAAAACCACCAAATTAATTTTCTGGAATTTATTTTAACATTAATTATCTATTTAATTATTTATTTATTTTATTATTATCTTTTGAAAACAGATAATATATATATATATATATATATATATATATATATATATATATATATATATATATATATATATATATACGAGACTGGACATTTTGGAAACTACAAAATTGAGGAACTAATAAATAAAAATATATATTGTGACGTAACATCTATTATTTACAAAAAGGTTTGTAATATATATTTTTCGTAAAATACATGTGTCTTGTGAAAGTGTACATTCTGTGGTGTTAATGAATTTGAGTGTGTTTGTGTATCATCGACAATCGACATCGAACCGTAACCGAGACGTGAAACGCGAAACCGTACAACTCTTATATTGTAATTAATAATTATTATTAATTATATATACTAAATGAAACACAGGTTAACTGGAAACCCGATCTTTTGTGTTTACATTTACTTGTTGCTCTACACTCAAGGTGAGTTTCACGACCCCGTTTTACTTTCTTTCCTTTTGGGGGAGAAAACATGCAAACATATTTTATGAATGGTTTTAGTATTATTGATATCGCCTGTTATGTTAGTGCAAACATACAAACAGTCCTGACACTCTCGAACCGTTAGTAATGGGATTAGCGAGGTAATTCTGAGTAGTACTACTGGGTCTGACAAACCCCGCCCGGGCTAGTCGCGCTAGCTTGATTGGAGGTCAAACGGGTGCATTATTGACCTAACATTTGTCACTGTCTTGCCAGACGTGACGGGGAAACAACAAACATATAGGACATGCAAACAGTCAGCTTCGGTTCGAAACGCTAAGTAACATGATTATAGGCTAGCTACCTATCGATATGCTTTAATTACTATACCATTTCAAACAGTTACAAACATTTGAACAGTTGCAAACACTCGAACAGTTACAAACATTCGAACAGTCGAACTGTTACAAACAGTCGAACAGTTACAAACATTCAAACGGTTACAAACATCTTTATCTGTGATAAAACCTGTGAACTCACCAACTTTATGTTGACACACTTTAGCATGTTTTCTCAGGTCACCGGAACGCTTAAGCTCATGATGCACGATTAAGGAATGCACTCAGGACATGCATTCATCAGATTCATTATCTTGCATTAAATTGTTTTGATATAGCATTTTCAGACTTTCAGTATTGTTTATATTTCGTTTATTCGCTTCAGCACTGATGTTTATCTTATTTATTGTTTACTCTGATTTAAGTCAAACGTTTATTTTTAAACTCATATAGTGTCGTTTGATATGGCCGTGTCTGAGATCCTGGGATATCACACGCCTAACGATAAAACCCCGTTTGTGGAAATTGAGGGTGTGACATGCACCCTTTGTGACATTCCCAAGCAATAGCTCACAAAACAAAGGGCAACATTTCACCAGTTCTGGTCATCCTTCACAAGTTCAATCATCTCCTACATATTTTGTCCCTCAAGGTCCTATGCCATGTCCTTACCCCTATTTTTACATGCCTCAGTCCAATCAGGTTCAAGTACCCACAACTCAACAAACACCTGCCCTACCTGAGCCTCAACTATCTCAATCAAATCAACAATCTCAATCTCAACCACAACAAAGCTTTTTCCCCCTGGAGTTGTTGACTGGAGCAGTTTACCAGATGATCTTTCTGGTTATCATGAACAACTATTTCCACGTGTTGGTCAACATGGTGGTGAAAACCCTTTTGGAAATCTTGCTCTTATGGCCCTGGAGTCTACTGATGGTTCATGCTCAAATGCTTTGACATCACAGGTAGCACAGGTATCTTCAGAGGCTAAGGCCAAGTTGTGTTCTGAGTCATGCATAGCTACCTTTGCCTCAATTAGAGAAGCAAATGTAGCTTTAATCAATAAAAATCTTGAGCTAAAGAAAGTGATTTCCACAAGAAAAGATGAGTTTGAGTCTGTTTTAAATGAAAAGGATGATGAGATTTATAAATTAAAATGCTAAATCACTGATGAAAAGGCAAAGGTAGAGGTTATCTTAGAGAAATACAAGGATCTCAAAGAAACACTTGCAGATACCCAGATAGAGTGTGAACGTTGGGTAACATCATGCAAGGGGTTTGAAATGCTTCTCAACAAACAAACAGCTTCAAATGTGAAGTTTGGGATTTGTTATAATCACACTGCTCCTCCTACAGATTTTACTCCCAAATTAGAAGTAGAATCTGAAGGAGAAAGCAATGACCAATCCACATCATCATGTGTCTCACCCTCTGGTAATGAACTAAAATCAGAGTATGAAGTCAGTATTAGCACCTCAGCAAATCAATCAGCTGATGGTTCCAATGCTGACAAACACATGATCAGGAGAAAGCTGATCACTTCAGGTGTTGTCTCACAAAGTACTCAAAGTACTGAAGGGCAAGTCACAACACCTGAAGAACAAACCAAACCCACTGAGAACAAAAATGGGTTGACAACTGCTGAAGAGTCTATCAGGAAATCCAAAAGTACTGATAGAAAACTTCTAAAGAACAAATCTTCAGTAGTTAAGAATCCTTCAGTACTTAACATAAGTACTGAAAGGAAGAAAGTACTGAAGAACAAACCTTCAGTAGTTTCATCTTCTTCAGTAGTTGATCAACTGAAGATGAAGAAAAAGCCATGTGAAATATGTGGCTTATTCAATCATCTCACTGATGAATGCTGGTACAGAAAGGGTTCCAAATTCAACAAAGATAAGAACATTAAAAAAAATTAATAAAATGAAAGATGAATTTGAAACCAAGTTTGTACCAGAGACATCTTAACCTAAAAACCCAAATTCTTTGAAGAAATCTAAAAGAAGGAAGAGGTTTATCAGGAAACAGCTGAAGGTGTTCAATGGATTCCTCATGGAATACCAAAACATCAGACTAAGTATGTGTCTTCCAAAAGTGAGAAAATGGTGAAACACAGGAACCAATCATAAACAAGAACTGATGTGTCTGATGAACTAAAGGCTTTAGCAAACAATCAGACACAACTTGTTATGATGGTTCAACATCTGTTGGGGAGAGTTAACCAAATAGATGTACCTGTGACTAAACCACAGAGAAGGAAAACCAAGCCAAAATTAAAGGACTCCTTTTCCACACCATCTCCATTTCCACAGGCTGTTAATCGTGACAAACCAGTTAGTGTCATAGCTATTGATGAAAACAGACCTAAAACCAAAATGGTTTAGGTCTCAAAAACTAACTAGTTTCTTTTGACAAATGCAGGGTTCTTTAGCATGCCAAAAAAGCATATGGTATGTGGACAGTAGAGGATCCATGCATATGACAGGGAGCAGCTCTCTTCTTAATGTCTACTCTCAAGGAAAGAAGGGATTTATTTCATTTGGTAATGATGCTAAAGGTTAAATCATCAGCAAAGGCTTTGTTTCAAATGGTGAAATAAGGTTTGATGATGTCAACCATGTGGAGAATCTCAAGTACAATCTCTTGAGTGTCAGTCAGATGTGTGATAAAGGTCATGTTGCTCTTTTCACCAGCCAGAACTGCAGGATTCTGTCTTCCAAAGTTCTGAGTCTGATTGACAAGGTATTGGATGATCATACTCTCCTGAAGGCCAACAGGATAGGAAGAGTATATGCCTTAGATTTATCAAAGAAAATTGATTTAAAAGGTCATCCTTGCCTGTTCTCCAAAGCCTCTCCTTAGGAATCTAAACTATGGCACAGAAGGCTTGGTCATGTGAATCTTAAAAACATGAACCAGCTGATCCATCATGGTTTAGTGAGAGGACTGCCAATGAAGGAGTTCAAATGTGATGACAACTGCTCTGCTTGTTTAAAAAGAAGCAACACAAAGTATCTTTTCCTCCAATAGAAGAGCCAAAGTCTACTGCATGCTTGCAATTGCTGCATATGGATCTGTTTGGTCCAGTAAGAGTGATGAGCATGGCAAAGAAGAAATACTGTCTGGTAATTATGGATGATTACTCCAGATTTGTATGGACTTTCTTCTTGCATTCAAAAGATTAAGCTGCAAAAACCATAATATACTTTGTGTTGTATGTGGAAAAACAATACTCCCTTCCAGTCAAGTGTGTGAGGAGTGATAATGGCACAGAATTTAGAAACCACACACTTGATGAATTCTACTTGTCTAAGGGAATCAAGACGCAATATAGCATTCCAAGAACTCCTGAACAAAATGGAGTGGTGGAAAGAAAGAACATGACACTTATTGAAGCTGCTAGGTCAATGTTGGCTGATTCTGGTTTGCCACTGACCTTTTGGGCTGAAGCTGTCAACATAGCTTGCTATGTGCAGAATAGAGTCTTAGTAAATCAGAAGTTGATGAAGACTCTTTATGAAGTGTTACATCATTTGGCCCCTCTGATTTCATTCTTTAGAGCATTTGGGTGTCCCTGTTACATTCTTAACACAAATAATCCACTTCAGAAGTTTGAATCAAAGGTGGATGCAGGATACTTTGTTGGGTATTCATCCACTTGCAAGGCATACAGAGTTTTCAATTGCAGAACAAAGATAGTGGAAGAGACCTTGCATGTGAAGTTTAATGAATCTCCAAAGGATAAAATTCCACAAAACCCTGTGGAGCTATTTGATTTAGACATACTGCAATATGTTCCTTATCAGTCTCCAGCTGTTGCAGTTCCTGAAAATATTTCACCTCATGCAAACAATTCTCCACCTGGTGGTACTGATGATGATGATGACAGTACTCACCTTTTCAAGTTTAGTGCTTAACTGCCTGAGTCATCTAAACCTGATGTTCCTATAGCTTCAGCAGCTCCATCCACAACAAATGCTGATGAGATCCCTGCATCATCTACTTTGTTTGAATTTCCATCTCCTTCATGGTTTCAAGAGTCTGAATCAACATCTGTTGCTGCTGAATCTCCTACAAACACTTGCACAGATCTTATTGTCTATCAAGAGCTGAAGAATCACCCAATGTCTCAAATCATTGGTGATATCAATGCTGGAGTTTCAACCAGAAGTTAATTGTCCAATTTCTGCTTCTATGCTCTCTTCCTCAGTCAGCAAGAGCCAAAGAACTATCATGTTGCATTAATAGACAATGGATGGGTTGAAGCCATGCAACTTGAACTTCTTCAGTTTAAAAAGCAGCAAGTGTGGGAGCTAGTTCCTCTACCCCAAGGTAAGTGTGCAATAGGCACTAAATAGGTGTTTAGGAATAAAACTGATGAAAAAGGTGAAATTGTCAAGAACAAGGCCAGACTGGTTGTACAGGGGTTCTCACAAGAAGAAGGTATTGATTATGATGAAACCTTTGCCCCTGTAGCCAGACTGGGGGCAATCAGATTGTTCTTAGCTTATACTGCTTTCCATAATCTCAAAGTTTTTCAAATGGATGTCAAAAGTGCATTTTTATATGGTAAAATAAAAGAAGAGGTTTATGTGTATCAACCACCAGGTTTTGAGGATAATAAACATCCAGATTGGGTGTATAAGCTTGATAAGGCTCTGTATGGGTTAAAACAAGCGCCTAGAGCCTGGTATGAAACACTATCTAATTTTCTTCTTTAAAATAATTTCATTAGAGGCTCATAGATAAAACTTTGTTCATAAAGAAAGTAGGACAGCATAAGCTACTTATTCAAATTTATATAGATGATATTATTTTTGCATTCTCTGATCCAAAGTTATGTGATGCATTTACAAAATTGATGCAACAAAAGTTTGAAATGAGTGCTATGGGAGAATTACAGTTCTTTCTGGGTTTGCAAATCAAACAAAGAGCTGATGGAACTTTCATTCATCGGTCAAAATATACAAAGGATCTTCTAAAAAGTTTGATTTACAAAACTGTAAGCCCTGTTCTACTCCCATGAGCACCACCACATAACTGGATGCTGATCAGAAAGGTAAAGCGGTTGATGAAACCCTTTACAGATGTATGATTGGTTCCTTGATGTACCTTACAGCTTCTAGACCAGATATTGTGTTTGCAACTTGTGTCTATGCTAGATTTCAGGCTGCACCTAAAGAATCCCATTTGATTGCAGTCAAAAGTATCTTTAGATACTTGCAAGGAACTCAATCTCTAGGACTTTGGTATTCCACTGGGCACTCTTGCAAATTGGTTGCTTTCTCTGATAGTGACTATGCAGGGTGTAAAGTAACTAGAAAATCTACTTCTAGTGGATGCCAATTCCTAGGTAATTGTTTGGTTTCTTGGCAGAGTAAGAAACAAACTTCAGTTGCTACATCCACTGCTGAAGCAGAGTACATTGCTGCTGCAAGTTGTACATCTCAAGTACCCTGGCTTCAGAATCAATTACTGGATTATGGCATTACAGAGACTAAGACTCCATTACTGATGGACAGTGCTTCAGCTCTTTGTATTGTTAAGAATCCTGTCCAGCATTCTAAGACCAAACACATTGAGATCGGACATCATTTCATAAGTGATTGTTATGAAAAAGGTCTGATTGATCCAAAGTTTGTTCCTAGTGCTGATGAGCTTGCAGATATATTTACTAAGCCTTTAGACAGTGCAACTTTTCAAAATCTTGTGCTAAGGCTTGGTATGATGAAGCTAGAATAAATTGACTAATACTGATACTCTCAGATCATAAGTACTGATGAGTATTAGTATAAAAAAGTCAAAAATAAGTACTGATGAGTTATTTTGTCTTCATTTTTTTACTACTGAAGTGTTAAAAAGACTGAAGACTAAAATACTTAAAAGTACTGAAGTACATTATTTGTTGAAAAGAACTGATGTAGTTAAAACTACTAATGTGGTTGTAATTACTGATGCTTATTTTCAATAGATAAGTATTGAAGAACAAATTTGTCCAAAAGTACCGATGTGTAATTTTGAGCATACATACTGAAGACAAAATTTGTTCACAAGTTCTGAAGAATATTTATTTCAAAAGATCTACTTCACAAATGTTCAGAAGAGCGGATGAATAAATATTCAAAAGAACAAATGACCAATGAAACGTCTGAAATGTTGAGGTCAGAATAAAACAACTGAAACCTGTGAATTGACGATAACAACTGATGAGTAACTTTACTCTTCAGCTGTTTCAAACATCTGCTGTTTCATTTCAAAACAACTGAAGCCAAAACCAAGTCTTTAGTATTTTCCAACTACTGATGACTAACACCAAGTCTTCAGTTGTTTACAACATCTGAAGGTTAAAACCATGTCTTCAGTCGTTTCAAACAACTAATGACCAACACCAAAACCTTCAGTTGTTTTCCATCAGCCGTTTCATAATCTATAAATACCAAACCCTAACCTCAGAATTTTACATTCCCTGAACGTTATTATTCAAAATTATCAAACCTTCCCTCCTACATTAATGGCGACCATGCAACTCAAACCACGCCATAACTGTGTAGCCTACCTCACCAAATCAGCCTTCTGGAACAAGTTTGATGACACCATCGATCTGATGGTTGAATCCCCATACCAAACGGCCTTTTTTCTGAACCAAACCATATACGCCGAATCCCTACAACAATTCTGGACAAATGTCATCCTCACAACTGGTGAGAATGATGCCGAGATCACTCTCCAGTCGTTTGTTAATCAGAAGAAGGTGGTCATCACTTCTGACATTATTCGACAAACCCTAAATCTGAATGATGCCACCTTCGTCACCGAATATCCTAATGGTACAACTGACTTATCCTTCGCCCATCATTGATACAAAGGTGACCTAAGTGCTACCACAATCTTGAAGAAGCACTTCCATGACCCTGAACGCCTAATCTTCCACATGGTCAATGTCTGCCTTGCTCCCAAAACCTCCTTATGGGATCAAATGTCTTCAAGGTGGCAACAGGTATTGTATTCTATTCTTGAACGCCAAAGCTTAATTTTTTCTGAAATTATATTTTTAGAACTAAAAGATCTGGCATTGAAACCTGTGGCTAACAGATGGATATTATATCCAAGGTTTCTCATGGACATTATTGAAAATCAATTAAAATCTAGCAACCTTGTTGGCCTTGGAGTCCCTGCTGTGGCAGTTTTACCTGAATTATACTCCAGGCACAACTCGAACACACAACTAAAAGAGGCTGCAAAGCTGCTAAAACCCAAGCAGCGGGAACCCTCAGCCTCATCCTCCAGATCCAAAGTCCCCACCAAGCCAAAAACTAAAAAACCCAAAAAGTTTACTCAGAGAGTTGAGTCCCCTGAGGATGCCCTGCAGCACCAAGGCAGGAAGAAACTGCTGGTAGTAATCCACCAGTAGTTATACAGACTCCACCAACCACAACCGCTCAGGAATCCTCTCAACAGGATCTTGTAGCAAACATTTCAGAGGATGCCACATTACTGGAACCTCTCTTATTTGAGAAGGTTGCCATTGAAGAGCACCATTCACCCCAGGTGCAATATGCTTCACACCTATCTTCCACTAAAGCCACCTCACAAAGCCCAACTTTTATAATTGCTGAAGTGCTGACTCAGTTAAACACTCCAACCACTCCCCATAAACCTATTACAACTGGGAAAACCTCAACACTTGAGGGGGAGGATTCTAGTGTTGCTGATAACCCACAGCATAGGGATTACACAGTTCAATCTCCCCGTGTGGAGTAGGAGATTAGAACTTCTGGTAAGGCTGCCACTTCTCCTGCTTCAGTACATGAACAGGGTGAAGTTGGTAACATTTCTAAGACCTCACCAGAGGCAACTGTCGATGAAGGACATAATCCTGAGGCAGGAAGTCCCCAGTACCAAGATCAAGGGGCACATGTGAATACTGATCCACACTCAGCACATGTTCATCCTGATGAAATCAGGAGGTCAGATGATTAGCAACCACTGATGATGACCTGGGTTTTTTCTTTGATGTTCTAGCCCACAACACCATTCTTGAGGCTGAGGTAAGCAGACTACAAGAACTGCTTGCCAAAATGTCTCAAGAATCAAGCCCATCTGCCTAAATTCACCCACAGATGGCACCTTCTTCTGAAGGTCTCCTAAACACTAAGCCACTCTCAACAAATCAACCACCAGCCTTTGCTTCTGGCACCATTTCTCAAGGACAGAACCCCTCTGAGCAAATGGTTGCTATCTTTAAATCTTCCCTGCCTCTC
The DNA here is from genome assembly GCA_024085815.1 of Flaveria linearis. NCBI lineage: Eukaryota > Viridiplantae > Streptophyta > Magnoliopsida > Asterales > Asteraceae > Flaveria > Flaveria linearis. The sequence continues at coordinate 70,933,570 of CM044007.1, read as the reverse complement.
ATCACTCCCATCATCACTGACATTGTGCATCAATCCCTTGATGAGAGGCTCTCCTCAAATATACAAACCCTGGTTGATGATGCAGTCACTAAGAGACTTTCTGACATTCAAACCCTTGAACTCAATGCAACCAAAAAGGGGGAGTCTAAGTCAGTGAAAGTAATCAAGAGAAAGAGAGTTGAAGAGGAGAAGGAGAAAGAAAAGGAGGAGGAGAAAGAAAAAGAAAAAGAGAAGGAGAAGGAAAAAGAAAAAGATTTTCATGTCACATACAAGAAGATGAAGGGTGATGAAAAGACTCCTGGTGAGAAGAAATGATTAAAGAAGCTGATGAGCAACATAGCAGATCCATGGACAAAATCATTGATCAGCTATTCAGACAAGGGTTTGACACTGCTAAGCTTGACACTGAGATTAGAAAGTTGGAGACACAAGAGATTTAGCACAGATGGGCTGGCTATAGTGAGAAGGAGAATGAAAGATTAGAAGCTATGGTCAGGTTCATTTTGAAGTATTTGGGGAGGACAATCCTTGAGGTGAAATCATGGTCCAGGGATAGTATTTTGGAGATAATCAACCAAATCTATTCGTCTAAAGTATTTACAAAGGGATTGATCATTGAAGCCCTGGATGAAGCTGGTGCTGGGAAGAGGACTGATCTGGCAAAGTACTCCAAAGCCACACTAGCAACCAAGATGCTAGAGCAGACTGTACAATCTCCCACACCAGAACAACCAAAATCACAACCCACCAAAATAACTCCTTTACCCAAGAAGCCAACAAAAATTGCCGATGATGCACCCAAGAGGAAGAGAAGGGTGTTGAGGCTTCAAGAAGAAGAAGAAGAAGATGATGAGGATGATAAGCTGCCCATTTCAACTGTTGTTAAATCAAAAGGGAAGTTGCCTCAAGTATCAAAGAATATTGTCAAGAGCCAACCAACAGGGATCACTCCTGCCATCCAGATGCAAACTGTCAAAGTAAATCTTGAAGAAGAAGAACAACACAAATAACATGATGAGCAGCTGTTGAGTATGGTTGATAAAGACTTTCCTCAGACTACATCAATACAATCTATGAGGAAACAAGCTCAGAGGTTGTATGCTCTCAGATTCACCTTTCAATATCAGAAGGAGAGAGTTAAAATTTGGCCTGATCCCAGGGTGAGTTATAGAATTCATAAGAAGAACATTCCAAATAGAAACAATGGCCAAGTAAAGAAAATTGTAGATGCAGTGATCATGCTGGCCATTATAGTGTCACCTTGGGAAATCCTAGAAAACTTCAAGAGAGCCTACAAAGCTAATCTTTCCCTCCAAAAGTTACTAGAAAACAAAATGGTGAAAAAGGGGTTAAATTATAAGAGGCTTGAAGAAGTCAGAAGCAATGAGCTCCAGTTGTTACTTGAGGGTAATCACCCTGATGAGTTTGCTTATAGAGAAATAACAACTGTGGAGCTAAAGAATAGGAAACAGGTCAAATATCTGTCTGAGTATTATGGGCCAGAGTTCTTCCTTGAAGGAGAAGCTGAAGAACTCACTTTGGAAGAACAAGTTGTCTTCCTGGAGGCCTATGTAAGAGAGTCTTACAGACTCATTGTAGGGAAGTAGGTTTTATGGATGGGATAACAAATTTGTGTCCAATTTCCCAAGACAGAGTTCCCATCCATCCCTTGTCAATCAGATCTACTGAAACCTCTTCCCAGGCATGTGCTTAAAATGATCACTTCTGAGCTGATCCAGAAGAAAAAGACAATCTTTTTGCCTAATAAGTGGGACTCCAATAAACTTAAAGGTTTTGGCTGCATTGGTTCAGGGGGAGTTTGTTGGACCAAAAGAACCAATGAGCCAGATCAGAAAAACCTTTAAGTCCCACAGACATCATAACAACTGAAGAAGACTACATCAGCTGAAGACAAAGTCTAAAGACAAGTACTGAAGACGAAGTCTGAAGACAAGTACTGAAGACAAAGTCCGAAGACAAGTACTGAAGACAAAGTCTGAAGACAAGTACTGAAGACAAAGTCTGAAGACATCAGCTAAACACAAAGTCTGAAGACCAAGTCTTTAGAGGTTGTCACAACAGCTGAAGTAGTACTCTTTAGTAGTTGTGATGGTTTACTTTTCAGTAGTTGTCTTTATCAGTTCAGTAGTTTGTAATCAGTAGTTCAGTAGTTTGTTTTTAGTAGTTGTAGTATTAGTAATACTTAGCTTCTATTGTAAGAAGATGTCCTCAGCTGTTGTGGACATCTTCAGTAGTTTTAGTTATTTTCAGTTGTTTATGTAAAATGGTTAGATGTCACTATCAAGTGACATCTGCTGACGTCACCTTTATCGAAGCTTGTGTATGAATGAAAACATTCTATTTTGCAAAAAACTTTCTCTCTTTATAACCATACTGTTTCATTGAATATCCTTTGTGTTCTTGCTTAAATTTCGTCTAATTCTTATACTATTCCGCTGCAAATCATAACCTAACTGATCAAACTAGATCTTAGATCCCTTCAACCGTTCTATAAGTTATGTCGTCTAGGTTGTTAGAACCCAAGCACCATAATTGCCGACACCATAGGAAAAAATTTCCCGTTCCGTCACTGGGTTTCACCTTTCTAAAAGAAAAGTTTAAAAAAGTTTAAAAATGTTGGGGTTGGTATCGATTGATCCTGATGAAAATTCACTGGGTTGCATAGGGCCAGCCCAATAGTACAACTGGCCCACATTGGGGCTTCAGGCCTCCAAAAATCATAGGGACCTCAAAATATTGACCCAGTACCATATGTAGGCTAAATCTATCCTTTAGCTTTAAGCCGCTCTTCCTTTCCCTCACCACCTTTTCTCACATTTTCTTCTTTCTACGGTAGCAGTAAATGGCCGCCTCTTTCATCAAGATTCAGGATAAGGAAAGCTCCAATGGTTTCTCGGTAATTCTCAACTCATCAAGCTTTAAGCATGTTGCGCGCCTGCACGAGTGAACCACCTCGGCGCTGCTGACTTGCTCTCGCGGGTCACCCTTTCGGCCTTCCAAGTTCCAACAATAGCAAACTTGCTTGCGGGTTGCGACTCTTTGAGATCAATAACGCCATAACGATAATATTATGTATTTATGTTGAAATCGTTATATAAATTCTCACTTGTTCCTTTCGGTTCAACTTACAATTCAAGTATTCAAGGGTTGCTATTTGTGAACTTGCGTTTAATATTAGACACTTTTTGCGATTTTGGATTTTATGATTAACAAGGGTTGCAGACTTGCGGACTGCCGGACTTGCGATTAAGAAGGCTAGAAGTGAAAGTTCGAAACTTAGATTTTGCTATAAGCCGTTAAAAAGACTAGAAGGCAGAAGACCTGATTACCAGAACTGAAACTTGATTTTGCAAGTGGCGATTAAGAAGGCCAAGTCAACATTTATTCTTTTAAGCTGAGATTAGGACATCAGGTTAGTTTTTTAAATTTATGGTTCTTTGATTTGTTTTTGATTTCTGAATTGGTTTATTTGTTTTGTTTCTCATAGCTTGAATATGATATTTCGATTAATATGAATATAGGATCTGATATAGTGATATTCTGAATTGATTATTAGTTTTCTGATTTGTGATTAATTTATTTGATTATCTAACTGCTTGAATCTTATTAGGTTTATCACTTCATGTTTATTTTAGGAATCTTATTTAGTTTACATTACATACTGTAACTAGAAATTATAACTTGGTTGCTTAGAATTTATAAGTTATAACACTGTCAAACCGAATCCGTAAGTTTAAATATGGTGCATCAAAAAGGGATAAAAAGACTAAACGAGAAGCTTTAAATGGATCAATGTTAAAATTCGTAACCACCACAATGTCTAATAATAATGAACACTTGATGAAAATCTTGGAAAAGTTGATGAAAACCCTAATGAACCTATGAATAATGATAAAGAGGTTGAAAATCTTAATGAAAACCTTGATAAACCTACTAATAATGATGAAAACTTTAAAAATCTTGATGAAAACCTTGATAAACTTACAAATAATGATGAAAACATTGAAAATCTTGATGAAAACTTTGATGAACTTACAAATAGTGATGAACATACAAATGAGAATCAAACTAAAAACCTATAAATTATGTTGATCCTAGTCAATCGAATAATATTAATAATAATTTTAGAAATCTTCTTATAGAAAGAGGTCCGGTTAAAATTTATAATGATAAATTTTCAAAAGATGAATTTTCAAGAAGCTTTAATAATTCTTTTTATATGCAAAAATTACCTAATGGGAAAAATATGAAAGAAAATGGTTGAGTCTGGATATCAATATTCTTTTGAGGGCCTCATATTTTTTGTTCGCTTTAGGCCTTAAAAAACGTTAAGCCGGCCCTGGGGTTGTAACCCCTCAAAAACAGAGCGTTGTATTCCTAGGCAGCCCAATTTTTCTAAGATTTCCCAATCTCATAACCACTCCAATCCCCCTTAAGGAAATGTACATAGTCATGTTTTGTGTATATTTGTCTAACAATTCGAGGTGATGAACGTAAGCAAACGCAAATAGACACAAACGAACGTTTGTGAACAAAACAAACACAAACATACAAATAACAACACAATCCATAGAGACTAAAATTAAAATATCCTTTCTTAGAGCATTCACAGTTTGTTTGTCCCCATCTATATAATTTACAAAATAAAGCATTATTTTATAAATTTGTCTATATTTTTTAAAACTTTTCACATTACATTCTCCATATATATCCCTATCATAATTAAATGATACCTATTTTTTCTTACTTAATATTATTTCTCTCTTTTCCTCTTACATCCACATGTAAAATAATTTAGAAAAATATATATAAGGGTTGAACAGTAAGTCACTATATTTCGGGATGATGTTTTCCCTTAACTATATACAAATTAGATATATGGATGGGGAATGAGATGGGGTGTGTGTTTTGATGATTTTATTTGAATTTAAGGATGAGGATTGAAATAGGGAATGAATTGATAATGCACTTAATTAGCTTTACAGATAATCCACCAAATATATATTATGTAAACCAACATAAACAAACATAAATAAATATAGTGAACATAAACGAACATTACCAAATGTCCTCAAACACAAATGAATGAACGTGACCTAATTTCATATTCGCTCATTTAACTAAACGAATGAAATTTCTTGTTTATGTATATCTATTTATTAAACAAACATATTTCCCACGAAATGGTTCATGAATGGTTTTTTCCAACCATAATTTTCTCAATTACTTGTATGGTCATATTTTTGGGAGACTTCACAATAGAATTTATACATCAAAAACATATTTCTTAAACTACAATTCATTAGTTTTTCATTGTAGCAGAACAATAAAACTTTGTCACATACCCATTTGTCTCAAATTATAACATGACAAAACTTATAAAACTTTAGCTACCATTAGTATTATAGCATGGATGCCTGATATGAATGAAACTATACATATATTGTATCAATTACATCATCTTGTTTAATTGATTCTTTGAAGATCTTATGAAACTTAAGCCTTAATTCGTTTATTAAGAGTTTGTAGGATCAATTAACTCGTGGATGATCAAACAAGCAAAAACAAGACAAAAACTGAATGTATGATCAAGATAGGAGATTGGGTATGAGTCAAGCCTCATCAAGCATGACCTCATGCCCAATGCACTAGAAGATAAATCCATTCTGATAGCCACGCCCCCCGTGTTACAAGTACCTCTCCCTCGTGCCTGATGGTCCACTGTGCTTTGTGCTTCAAGTACCGCATCCTATGGTCACTAATTGTGTTAGAATCAGTTATGTGTAGGTAGTGCGGGTAATTACGAGCCAGTTAACATTTTCTAACAAAAGTTTATTTTGTTAAAAACTACTTCTATTCCCCTATGTTACTATTTTCAGTGATTTGACAGTTTTGGTTTCACTACTCTCTTCCTAAAAACATATATGTACCTTCAAATGATAATTAGTTTTGCGACCCATGTATATATAGCCAGTTGTGCATATATTGCATATAAAGATAAAACGTGTAAGATTATGGCTCAATAAACTTAATAACTAATCAAATATTAAAATCGAACCAAAAGTTCGAGAAACAATTGTTCTTATATTTTACAAATCAGCCCTCTAACAATGAAATCTAGATCCTAATATATTGATTGACAAAGAACCATAGCTGCAATAGGAAACAAATACCAAGAGTAATTACAGAATAATGAACCGATGATTACGCTCCAATCCTTCCTTCTCACTAGCCTTAATCGACACCACCCTTATCTTAACGATTCTTTCATTCGGTCGCTTCAATGACACTCGTACTAATGCCTGGTCAAATGTTATACCAACCCGGACATCCACATAACAACCTAGGGATGCTCGTGCATCACATGTGGATTGTGTAACTTAATCAAAATATTTGAACAATATAAAAATGATTTCGTTTCAACTTTAACAAATTAAAATGCGCTTGAAAGTTGAAACAAAATCAAAAGGGTGGGTTTATCTCACTCAAGGTGAAATTCGTCTAAAAAAATTGAGGATTGTTGCTAAAAACATGATTCACAACCGTTTTAATCACAGTTCATTTTACTCCTATATACTATTATGCATTGCACTTGTAAGGATTTAAACCCATATTATATTTATAAGGGGCAATCATCAACACAGTAGGTTACAAGAACATGGACATTCACACTTAACAACTTGGACTACTTCTATGAATAAATACAAACACCTATTTTCTACTTGTTCATTTCATAAACAGTTAAACGTACACCAATACGTGTTTGATACATGTGTCATTAAAAATGTGAAAACAAACAAAAAACATTTGGTGGCATTGTTGCCTAGTTGCTAACGTCGAATCCCTTATATAAACTAGAAGTTTGTTGAAGTTATGTGTCACTAGCAAATACATCTTCTACAACAAAACTACAACTTGCTGTATATCCTTTGGCCATGGAAAACATGTCCCAAACAGTTGCTCAACACACTTGCAGCTGGACAAAAGGTACCTTAACATTCCAGAATTATCAAGGCTTTTGGAACCTTCAAGACTTCCATGAAGGAGCAGTTTTAGCTCAACAAAGCTTTAAGGCCCAACCAAGTGATGTATTTATTTGCAGTTACCCAAAAACCGGCACAACTTGGCTAAAAGCCTTGGCTTACGCCATTGTAACCCGCGAAAAGTTTAATGAATCCACGAGTCCTTTGCTCACAACCTTGCCCCATGAATGTGTTCCTTACCTTGAGAAAGACCTTGAACAAATTGAAGAAAACCACAAAACGAGATCCTTACCGCTTGTGTCCACACACCTTCCTTACGCTTCTTTGCCCAAATCAATCGTTGCTTCAAACTGTAAGATTGTTTATATATATAGGAACATAAAAGATGTGATAGTTTCTTACTATCATTTTACTCGAAAACTATTAAATGCGCCTGTCGAAGATGCACCATTTGAGGATGCCTTTAAAGAATTCTATCAGGGCATTTCATGGTGTGGACCATATTGGGATCATATGTTGGGATACTGGAAAGCAAGTCTGGAAAGACCTGATAAAATTCTTTTCTTAAAGTATGAAGATATGAAAAGAAATACTACAACCAATGTGAAGCGTATTGCGGAGTTCATTGGGTATCCTTTTTCAATAGAAGAAGAGGAAGCAGGTGTGCTTGAAAACATTATAAAGTTGTGTAGTTTTGAGAATTTACGCAACTTAGAAGTGAATAAAAGTGGAAAGCATCGTGCAGACACACCTAATAGAATAGAAAACCAACTTTATTTCAGGAAAGCTAAAGATGGAGATTGGAAGAATTACTTCACGGATGAAATGGTGGAAAAGATAGATAAATTGGTGGATGAGAAACTACGTGGAACTGGTTTAGTCTTGAAATGAGACCCAGCTAGATGCTCCGTGTATTTAGTGAATAAGTTGCATCATTTCAATCTTATCTTTTAAATCACATTTAAATAAAAGAGATTCTCTATCTACTCTCATCTGTAATCATATCTTGGGTGTTTAATGGTTTGGTTTCTGTTGTTCGGCTTAATTGGTTCAAAGATTTTGTTGATTGAAACCGGAACCGAATCGGATTCCAGTTATAGTTTAGAACTGAATCTTTATTGCAGTTTTCAATTTTAAATGAATGCCTCTTTTCTTCGTTTAAGATGTTTATTGTGTTTGTTATTTAATTTTCTTTTCCCTACGCACTTTTTTATAGACAAAGGTGCGATGTTGTTTTTAAGGATAAGTGTTATATTAATTGGGTGCATTATCCCTTTTCCAGCCGGGACTGCACCCCCAACTCCCTTAAAAGGAAACTTAGTGCTAAAAATACTAGCTCAACTTTTGACATTGCTCAAAGTGAGAATTAAAAACAACACAAATGTTGCTATTAATTATATATATGTTCCATTTTTGTTATGTGATGGATGTTTTCAGGAGACTTATGTAGACGTGTCCATGACACAAGAGTTTTTAGGCCACGTCGTACGTGTGTTAGGTCACCTGGCACTTGATGGCATGTTTTGTTTTCACTCTACAGGTTTTGTTCATATCTTCAGTCATTTACGTTACATGCATGTAACACTACTAGTATATAATCATATATCATTTTTCAATGTAATATTTTCAACATTCCTTTTAAATACCATATATTCATAAATATACGATTGGCAATTAGTTTATACACTAGTACAAAAATTGTTTTTTTTTTTTGCGGTATGAATGTTTTGTTAAGCGGGCTTTGATCACCCAAATAAATGGGGCTGCAAAAAATCAACTTATTTTCCTGGACGGTTTGAAAACCGCTCAAAAAAAATACTTAAACCAGCCCAAATTAATTTGTAATATATTTATATATTTATTTAAATAAAATTACAATAGGCTTTTCTTTGCACTCTCAAACCGCCCAAAATGTAGTATATATCAAATTTATATCAATCAAGAAATATATAAAAACTACAGCAAAAACTAAATTATATCAATATTAAAGAAAGCAAAATCTTTTTAAGAATACAAATAAAACCAATAGAAGTCAAACCAAAAGACATACACTACTAAATGATAGTCAAATACAAACCCATCTAATTTCCATTAATACCTATACAAAAGTATTTGTCCGACTACAATATCATACTGTCACACCCTCAAAATCCGCTAACGGGGTTTTACCGTCAGGCGTGTGACATACCAGGATCTCAGATAGCACCAGTTACACCAGACACAGTAATTACAAAACATCACATTAAGTATTCAGACTTTTAAATCAATAATAAGTATTTCAAACTTGCGGAAGTGTTTCGAAGACAGTATTCAACAGTAAATTGTATCACATGCGTTTAAACTGTCACACCCTCAAATTCCGGGTCTGGAATCTATCACGGAGGGGTGAGCAAACAGGATCGAACACAGTAGTTACACATGAGATGCAGTTATCTATATGATAAGTTTTAGATAACCAATCCATTATTATTCAGAGAATTAGATTTTATACGCAGCGGAAATAAATATATATATTGTTTCTTAACAATACGTCTAATCATGTCTTATCAATAACCAATATGTATCTGGAGCTCTTATATGATCCTACGTGCATGTCCATAAGCTCCTAGTAAATACCTGAGAATACATGTAAATCAAGTGTCAACACAGGGTTGGTGAGTTAATAAGTAAAACATAATGATAAATCATCAATTATCATTCAAAGAATTGTGAAGATACGGAACTCTTTTATAAGGTGAACCCGCTATCCCACATACTTACTAAGTACAAGCCCAACAAATCCTTCACATAGGATTTGCCCATGTATCATAGTTTATTTGCATATGGATAGCCTGTCGGAACCCTTTTATAAGGTGAACTCACTATCTCACATACAAGCATCAAGTAAAGCACCATCATAGTTCATAAAACAAAAGGGCATATTTCATCCCATGAACAGTCAGTAATATCACAAATAAAAGTTCCAGTTTAAAAGAGCATGCTTCATCCCAAAACCAAAGTAAAAAGGGAAACACGAGAACTCACAAAATAATCAGAAATTTCAATCACAACATGTATTCCAGCCCCAAAATATTTAAATGATTAAAAAGGGGAGCAATTACGAACTCACCTCAGTCCTTGTGTGGTGTTGACAACCTAGTAAATTCCTGCTAAGGAATTATATTTCACGTCAGCAAACAGATACAAATCCAAAACCTAAATAAGTTAGATCTTGAACCTGGTGTTCAGTTGATCTAGGGTTTGGTTTTCTAGGATTTGTTATAAACATATAATTAAATCATTTAGTTATTTTATTTTAATAACTAAAGATTTATATTTCATAAAATTTGATTAGCTTAATAATGATTTTAACATATCATTATATTCTAAATAAATTATAAACATTATTTAATTATGTAAATTTATATTTAATTTCGTAAGATTTTATAAATATTTAAATTTATAGAATCTAATTTGTATTTATCTTATCAAGATAATTCATAATTAACATTATGACGTTCATTAATAATTTGATGATTGAAATCCATTTTTTTTTAAAAAATAACAATTTATAACCTTTGTAACAATTTTATAAATAAATAAATAAGTAAATAAATAAATAAATAATAAGGTTTTTAATGAAATAATTTTCCAGAATATAATTAAATAACTTATAAAATTAACAGAGTTTATAAAAATTATTTTTATAATTTTTAATAATTTTCCTGTATTTTTAAAATGGCTCAAAAAGGCTTAAAAAAATAATGTTGGGGGCAGGGTTCGAACCCTTGACCTCCTGTTCACAATCACACACACAAACCAGTAAACCAAGGCACAAGGCCGTGGTAAGACTCAGTTTTTATTTCTTTTAAACACAAGCTCCAATCATCCCAATTCACCAAGAACCCTAGGTTCGATCCGCATCAAATTGATCCCAAATCAATTTCGATTGCGTCTGATTTGATGGGGCTATTGTTCCCCTTGTAGAAACGAGCAAAATGGTGTATTTAGTTACCTGTTTCGAAGTTCTACAGAGGGTGATTGTAAGGATCAAATATTTGGATTACACTATAGTTTAGAGATGGACAATTTGGAACACGAGGAAGCTGCATGCAAGCATGCGACAGAAAGCAGTTTCGCATGCATGCGAAAAATGCATGCATGCGAACAACAGACAAGCGAGTCGCGTATGCATGCGAAAGGCATGCGAGTCGCACAGCCAAGCGAAATGTGATGCGAATCGCATGCATGATGCGAATAACATGCATGCGAAATCTCCATGCGAAAACTTACAGACATGTATATATTTGTACATACGATTTCAGTTTTAGGTGTGCTTCAATTTACCAAAAGTTAGTCTAGATAGTTTTGTGTTTTCTCTGTTTATTTCGCTCAATTGAGCAGATCACCGTTGTGTGATTTTCCACCCTCGGGTGAGATCGATCTTGTATCGATTATCATTGTAATCGTTCTTCATTGAATAAACATTTCAATTACAATGATTTGGTTGTAAACTTTGAAAACACCTTGTTATCTAGATTGCTTTAAAGTTGATTGTTCACCCGTCTTCGCGTATTATCAAGTGCAACAATTCAAACGAAGTGAGATCGATCGGATTTTCTGGATTTTACATTTGGTATCAGAGCAAGGTGTTGCTCTTGATACAACGGATCATTATTCCGCGATCTTCCGTTCGAGGACGTTAAACAAGATCAAAAGTTGTCGACCGCACACCAAGTGTTTGTGGAAATGCTCAAGAGACTTTGTTGCATGATTTTATGAAGATTTGAAGCTCAAAAGTTGCTGCATCAAAGTCAATTATCGAAGTGTGCGAGAACCTTTATTGAGAAAGGTTTATTCATCAATTCCGCTGATGCGAGAACCTTCACTCGAAAGGTTTTTGTTGAAGAATGAAGACCTCAAAACTATAGCATAATCCAAGGGGGAGATTGTAAGGATCAAACATTTGGATTACACTATAGTTTAGAGATGGACAATTTGGAACACGAGGAAGCTGCATGCAAGCATGCGACAGAAAGCAGTTTCGCATGCATGCGAAAAATGCATGCATGCGAACAACAGACAAGTGAGTCGCGTATGCATGCGAAAGGCATGCGAGTCGCACAGCCAAGCGAAATGTGATGCGAATCGCATGCATGATGCGAATAACATGCATGCGAAATCTCCATGCGAAAACTTACAGACATGTATATATTTGTACATACGATTTCAGTTTTAGGTGTGCTTCAATTTACCAAAAGTTAGTCTAGATAGTTTTGTGTTTTCTCTGTTTATTTCGCTCAATTGAGCAGATCACCGTTGTGTGATTTTCCACCCTCGGGTGAGATCGATCTTGTATCGATTATCATTGTAATCGTTCTTCATTGAATAAACATTTCAATTACAATGATTTGGTTGTAAACTTTGAAAACACCTTGTTATCTAGATTGCTTTAAAGTTGATTGTTCACCCGTCTTCGCGTATTATCAAGTGCAACAATTCAAACGAAGTGAGATCGATCGGATTTTCTGGATTTTACAGTGCTCGACCAGTTGCAGGTCCGCGATGATGGAGGGGATTGGATTGATTGTTTTCAAGTGTTTTAGATGTGTTTGAATGTATCATTAGTTTAGGAATGATTATATAGCCATTCTTGTTCGATTAATTTGAATAAAATAGAGTGGTATGCGATTTTGGTGAGTGGGTCGGCCGACTTTCGGTCGAGAGTGGAAATCCCATTATACCGAACCAATTATTCAAATTGAAGTGGTCCACTGGTTCGAGATATTCACGCGATTCGATTGGGACCGGGTTCGTGGTTTATAATTGAGTATTTCGTGGCCTTTGGAGTCGCCGGAGAGCCGCCGGAGAGGGTGGCCGGAGGGGGTGATCGACGGTGGGGGGTTGGGTTTTCAAAATTTACAGAATGGTCCCTCGACTTTCCAACTCCTATTATTTCATGTAAAAGTTTTTAAAACAGGTTTCAATTATTACAAAATTACCCCCTGGACTTATAAATCAAATTTTTAATAAATATTTTATAATAATTTTTTTAATAATAATAATAACATTATTATTATTATTATTATCATTATTTTTATTATTATTGACATTATTATTAAATAATAATAAAAATACAAAAACTAATTTGTAAAATTACATAAACTTTATATTAAATCACGAAAAAATTTCGGGTTGTCACATCATCCCCCTGTTAGAGGAATTTTCGTCCCGAAAATTAAGATGTATTCGCAACGTTCTTGAACAAGTTAGAATACTTGCACATCATTTCGTCCTCTCATTCCCAAATGAACTCAGGACCACGTCGGGAGTTCCATCGAACTTTGACAACCGGAATCTTGCTCTGAATTTAAGAAAACTGGGGTTTTTCGATTAAATTCAGCAAGACACGAGTACTAAGGAAACAAGTATCTAAGTTTAAGCATATAACTTCTTAATCCTAGTCATTCTCCAACTAAGGAAATTTACTTTGTGCACCATCTTAACGATTCTTTCATTCGGTCGCTTCAATGACACTCGTACTAATGCCTGGTCAAATGTTATACCAACCCGGACATCCACATAACAACCTAGGGATGCTCGTGCATCACATGTGGATTGCGTAACTTAATCAAAATATTTGAACAATATAAAAATAATTTCGTTTCAACTTTAACAAATTAAAATGCTCTTGAAAGTTGAAACAAAATCAAAAGGGTGGGTTTATCTCACTCAAGGCGAAAATTCGTCTAAAAAATTTGAGGATTGTTGCTAAAAACATGATTCACAACCGTTTTAACCACAGTTCATTTTAAATGTGCCTTGGCTTACGCCATTGTAAACCGCGAAAAGTTTAATGAATCCACGAGTCCTTTGCTCACAACCTTGCCCCATGAATGTGTTCCTTACCTTGAGAAAGACCTTGAACAAATTGAAGAAAACCACAAAACGAGATCCTTACCCCTTGTGTCCACACACCTTCCTTACGCTTCTTTGCCCAAATCAATCGTTGCTTCAAACTGTAAGATTGTTTATATATATAGGAACATAAAAGATGTGATAGTTTCTTACTATCATTTTACTCGAAAACTATTAAATGTGCCTGTCGAAGATGCACCATTTGAGGATGCCTTTAATGAGTTCTATCAGGGCATTTCATGGTGTGGACCATATTGGGATCATATGTTGGGATACTGGAAAGCAAGTCTGGAAAGACCTGATAAAATTCTTTTTTTAAAGTATGAAGATATGAAAAGAAATACTACAACCAATATGAAGCGTATTGCGGAGTTCATTGGGTATCCTTTTTCAATAGAAGAAGAGGAAGCAGGTGTGCTTAAAAACATTATAAAGTTGTGTAGTTTTGAGAATTTACGCAACTTAGAAGTGAATAAAAGTGGAAAGCATCGTGCAGACACACCTAATAGAATAGAAAACCAACTTTATTTCAGGAAAGCTAAAGATGGAGATTGGAAGAATTACTTCACGGATGAAATGGTGGAAAAGATAGATAAATTGGTGGATGAGAAACTACGTGGAACTGGTTTAGTCTTGAAATGAGACCCAGCTAGATGCTGCGTGTATTTAGTGAATAAGTTGCATCATTTCAATCTTATCTTTTAAATCACATTATATATATATTAAAGATATAACGTTTAGCTACAGTACTACAGTAGCTCGGCGCTCTCCCTCTCGCTCTGCTCTCTCTCTCGCCCAACGGGCGACCACCGCACCATCGCCCCCCCACCGGCGACATAGCTCGGCGCTCTCCCTCTCGCTCTGCTCTCTCTCTCGCCCAACGGGCGACCACCGCACCATCGCCCCCCACCGGCGACATAGCTCGGCGCTCTCCCTCTCGCTCTGCTCTCTCTCTCGCCCAACGGGCGACCACCGCACCGTCGCCCCCCCACCGGCGACCTTCGCACCGGCGACCGTCGCCACAACGGGTAAGCGACCCTCACACCGGCGTTTGTTGTTGCACGAGGTTGGTTCGTCTTCTTCCTTGGTTTTGGTCTTCAAACCCTGGATCTGTATTCTTCTTTGGTTTTCGTCTCTGGATCTGGTTTTGGTTTTGGTGTTTCACGAAGTTGGATTGGTGTGATCGTGGCTGTTATCTCGTGAGTTCCGATTGGTGTTCCGATTGGTTTTGGGGTTCCGATTGGTGTTCTCGATTGGTGCTCCGATCGGTTTTGGTCTTTGGTTTGTTGTGTCACGAAGTTGGTTCCCCGAGTGGTGTTCGAAGTATTGTGGTTTTGATTTTCATTGATATGTGTGATTCTGTGCAAAATTAGGGTTCTTTCCCCTCAAATTGGTGCTTTATTGAATGAAAATGAAAATTGTGTATTTACATAGTTTCATGTTTGTGTGATGCTCAAAAATATGGTTTAGAAATTGCTAATTGATGTATTTGGTGTTTAGAAATTGGTTGGTTGAATTAGGTGCTTAATTTTATGTTTAATTTGCTACATGAAGTTCTTTAGAAATTGGTTGGCTGGATTAGGTGCTTAATTTGCTGGTTTGATTAGAAGCTGAGTGAGGTTTAGAATTATATATTTTGCCAAAGGAAAAGGGATTTGAGGCTCTGAGGTTCTTGGGATTCTGATGTTCTCTGCATTCTTTGATTATTTCTTTTAATTTAATAAACATGCCTTGGCGGCAGAACAAAGTGGTTAGGAGAATTCTGTGAGGGTTTTATGCAGTCAATTGTTTAAGCTTATATGCAGTTTTTACTAGGTCATTTGGGTAATATTTTATGCAGTCAATTATGCAATGGGTTGAGTCATTTGGGTCAGTTTTTATGCAGTCAATTATGCAATGGGTTGAGTCATTTGGGTTAGTTATTATGCAAACTGAACTAGAACTGGGACTTGGACTTGGACTGAACTAGAACTGGGACTGACAATGACCAATTCAAATACAAATAACACCAGTTTTGTGGCTTTTGCAGATGGAGTTTCCTCAAAATTATCCGAATTCATTATGGTGAGAACAAGAAAAAGATTTTATGGTGAAGGAGTCGTCTCACAATCTTCATCAAATGTAAGTCTTGCACTCATAATCTTCATCAAATGTAAATATCTGTTGTTGTTCGATTAATCTACATTTCTTTCAAATAGTAATTGCTGTTGATTACTTGATTTTATTCGACTTTTCTTTGATTTTATTTGACTTTTCTTTCTACACTGTGGTATAGCCACACTAAGCCGTCACTATATGCAACCGACTTCTGTTTTTTGGTAGGAGTGAGGTTTAAAAGAGTAGAATAACAAACTTGGTAGTCATGCTTTTGGTATCAACTGATTTCATGTTGAATGATTTAAAAGTTACAAACTTTGTTGTCATGTTGAAACTATCAATGGGTCAATTTCTGTTGAAAACAGGAAATGGGTTTAAATTCCGCAGTCTATCTATGCTTGTGCTATAATGCTTTGTATTCTATGTATTAAAATAGAATTAAGGTATAAGTGAGGTCTATCTATGCTTCTGTTTTTTTGGTAGGAGTGAGATTTAAACGAGTAGAAGATGAATTACAAACTTGGTAGTCAAGCTTTTGGTATCAACTGATTTCATAGGGTGTTGAATGAGTTAAAAGATACATGTTGTCATGTTGAAACTATCAATGGGTCAATTTGCTAAGCTACTTTTGTAACGTTGGGTTACACTCTTTTAAGTACCTGATAATTTTTATTTTGTTTCCCTTTTACAGAGCCAGCACACCAAAAGAAGAAGACTACGAAAAAAGTAAGTCCATAGATTTCAATATAATATCCTATATCAATAGGACCATTATCTACCATAGGAGTACAAATATTTCGATAATTCCAAATTTGAGATCATAGGAGCACACATATTTTGGAGGAATGAATCTTTCTGTTGAATGAATATTTATGTTTTTAGTTTTGTTTAAATGTTTTTTTTGAAAGAGTGTCATAGTTTTGACTACAGTAACAATTCGTCTCATTCCTCTCTCTCTAGAGACTCCTTCTGTTTCTCTCTCAACGAAGACGAAGAAGAAGAAGACAACAACAAAGAGGCACAGGAGATATGGTCTCCACGCGTCGCAGTGGATCTATACCCAACAACAACAACAACAACAAGCGATCATCGTCCTCTGACCACAAGCCACCGTCTCCCAAACGCCACAAGGTATCATTATGCTATTTCCCCCTTCAATTTCATCTCGATTGGTTGAATATGTTTTCCATACCAATAAAATGATTTTTCAAGGCATATTGTAATTGTTGGTTCATCAAAAGCTTTTTCAAAATTTTCGTAACAATGATAATTTATTGAATAAAATTGCATATGCTATGAAATGGTGTACAAAAGCAAAGTAGAACCAGAGCCATTTGGGATGTAATCCAAATGTTAGAAGCAGCCATACGTAAATAATTTTTTTTTGCGTAATAAACGATTCCCCCGCAGCATCGCGCGGGTGGAAAGTTACTAGTTTAAATAAAAGATATATCTACTCTAATCTGTAACTATATCTTGGGTGTTTAATGGTTTGGTTTCTGTAGTTCGGCTTAATTGGTGGTTTTGTTGATTGAAACCGGAACCGAATCGGATTCCAGTTACAGTATAAAACTGAATCTTCGTTGCGGTTTTCAATTTTTAATGAATGCTTTTTTTCTTCATTTAAGATGTTTATTGTGTTTGCTATTTAGTTTTCTTTTCCCCACATACTTTTTTGAAAGGTAAATATGTGATTCTGTTTTGAAGGATAAGTGATATTAATTGGGTCTATCATCCATCTCTTTTCTAACCGAGACTGCACCCCCAATTTCCTTAAAAGGAAACTTATTGCTAAAAATACTAGCTCAACTTTTAGCATTGCTCAAAGTGAGAATTAAAAACAACACAAATGTTGCTATTAATTATATATATGTTCCATTTCTGTTACGTGATGGATGTTTTCAGGAGACTTATGTAGACGTGTCCATGACAAGAGTTTTTAGGCCACGTCGTACGTGTGTTAGGTCACCTGGCACTTGATGGCATGTTTTGTTTTCACTCTACAGGTTTTGTTCATATCTTCAGCCATTTACGTTACATGCATGTAACACTACTAGTATATAATCATATATCATTTTTCTATGTAATATTTTCAATATTCCTTTTAAATACCATATATCCATAAATATACGATTGGCAATTAGTTTATACACTAGTACAAAAATTATTTTTTTTGCGGTATAAATGTTTTTAAGCGGGTTTTGATCGCCCAAATAAATAGGGCTGCAAAAAATCAACTTATTTTCCTGGGCGGTTTGAAAACCGCTCAAAAAAATTACTTAAACCCGCCCAAAATAATTTGTAATATATTTATATATTTATCTAAATAAAATTACAATAGGCCTTTCTTTGCGCTCTCAAACCGCCCAAATGTAGTATATATTAAATTTATATCAATCTAGAAATATATAAAAACTGCAGCAAAAAATAAATTATATCAATACTAAAGATAGCAAAATCTTTTAAAAAATACAAATAAAACCAATAGAAGTCAAATCAAAAGACATACACTCCTAATTGATAGTCAAATACAAACCCATCTAGTTTCCACTAATACCTATACAAAAGTATTTGTCCGACTACAATATCATACTATATAGAAATCTACATATAATATCTATTTTTTCAAATACCTTTTTTGAAAAACCGCTTCATGATGTTTTCGACTAACTCGTCAATCTCTTTTTATGTGACATAGGATCCGGTTGACTTCCAAAACTAAAAAGAAAACAAAAAAGAAATAAATGTAATGAGACATGAATTAATCTGTACTTAATTAGTGTTACAAACCCGAAATTTCTAAACTAATAATAAAACATATTCGAATCACATCTTTAAAACCATAATAGTATAAATCCAATAACCGTGAAACCCAAAAAACGCATACCCGATTAAAAACAAAACCCTTATAATAAATATATAATTTGTAAACAAAATACTTACGTTGTTAGGAAAATCAAATTGCTTTATGAAGACGAACTCGAACATGTGTCTTATAACCTCAAATCCACATTCTCAACCTCCCGATTGTTGTTTAACCTGCATTAAATTAACAAAACATTAAACAACAAAATAATCACTAAATTATTTATTTAATACAAAAGATTTAGTCCAACTAAAAATATAAACAAAATATATACCTCCCAACTTCAATTACTTTTTGAAGAGCATAATTTTCTTTTTTCTTTTGGCCCTTAAGAAAATCCAAAATATATCCTTGTTGTTTTTTAGGGGAAACGATAAACAATACCAATGAGAACAATAAAAAAAGATTAAAAATAATTAAGAATAATTTATTAGCAAAATAAAAAAAATAAATTAAAATAGACTAAAAATTAATAATATTGTACCTGTTAAAAATGATGCAAGGAAATATGTTTTATCTTTATGAAGTTTGTAAACCGAGAGTAAGTGTTTTTTGACACTTGATAAATTTTTCCTATAAAATTCTCCTGTAACCTTTTTGCAACTAAAGAAAGCGCATAAAGAAGATCTAGGAAGATTGTAAACCGAGAGTAAGTGTTTTTTGACACTTGATAAATTTTTCCTATAAAATTCTCCTGTAACCTTTTTGCAACTAAAGAAAGCGCATAAAGAAGATCTAGGAAGATTGACATCGTATAAATATCTAATATCAAAAAAATAATATTGCTAAGTTAAAAAAGTAAAGTATATTAAAAAATATATTTTTGTAAGAGATAAAAACAATAATAAAACTTATATTTAACACCAATGTATAAATGAGTCCTCAAGCATTCCATTAGCTACAAATTGTAATACTCCCTCATAGTAAAAAAATTCACTTCGAGTTAAATCTTCGGTCTTAGGATACATCCCAGTTGGTGCATTAACGGAAATGCTAAAATTGTTACCAAAACAATTCAAGATATGTTTTGTAAATTCTTGCATTTGGGAAGGTCGTTCATCTTGGATCTTAGTTAAGATCCATGTCATGATTTTAGTTGTTGTTTTGGGGAAATTTAAATTTGCGCATGTTATGGAGGGATGTTCAACCTATTATTAAACCGTTGAAAGTTAAATATATCACACGCGCGCACACATATGCACATATATACTTTGAGTCGTTACTAACCATTGAAAATGAAACATGTGTCACATGAACTTGTGGAGTGAAAATTTGTGCAGGCGATTCAAACTATTATCAAAACATTATTAGTTAAATATATAACATAATACATATAGACTTTATGTTGTTGCTTATCGTTGAAGTAGAGGGTTGTGTAATGCGAACTTGTTGATTAGGAAGTTGTTGAGATGATTCAAACTATTAGCAAATAAATAAATAAATAAACATATATATAGAATTTGAGTTGTTGATTACCACATTAGTAAAAGTTCCAAAAGTATCTATTTGATGATACATTGTTGGGTTTTCTTCATTTTGACCTTGATATTAAACATGGTGAATAGATGGTGAAAACTAAAATGATAAAAAATTGTTATAATACAAAATTTGAATAAACCAACCACGATAACAAGAAACCCGATTAAAAACCAATAAAACACTCATAACATGTGGTTCATAACATGAGCTGAATGTTTGTGGTAGGGTTTGGTTCCGACAAGATGCCTCTATGTTTGAAAGCTACAATTTAGCAGACATATTAAACTAAATCTTAAGAAAATAAATAATAAAGCATATATAATTTATATAATTAACAAATATAACTTTATCGCCTTTCTTGGCCATTGAATAAAATAATCACAAGTGTTACCCATATCTTTAAGTTTATCATAGCAAGAAATTGAAGGGAGAGGCATGTGCTGAAACTTTGTACCAATGCTTTCTATTTGGATTTTTACATAATCCTTGTGCATTTGTCTCCCATGTAACACTTTACTCGTAGTAGGATGCACTTATGATGTATCTACTATTTTTCCCATACTAGAATCAAATGAAAACAGTAATTCACAAAATAAAACCTCCTACAAAACCATATAACATTTTTATAAAAAATATGATATATATAAAAAAATAGTTTAACTTGGTATAAATATATACATCAATAATTGGATAGTGAATATGAGATACATCAGACCCATAACTCGAGCCTCAAATATCGGGGCTTGAGTCTAACCCCGCATCACTTCTTCATTGAGTAGTAGACGCGTCATTATGCCTTTGTTGCCTACCACTTTGAAACAAACCTCTATAAACCATTGTGCGTCCTACAAACAAAATACTTTTTTTAATTACAGCAATATTTATAAAAGTGTGTATGTGTGTATATATATAATAATATAATATATCACCTATAACATTAGAAAGTGCACGTGATCGTCCACCGTGCTCAGATCCAAAAATCCTAGTAAGTGGATCCTCCTTCCCACAACCATAACTTCCATGATCAATCATTTTTTTTTAAACGCACCTATAAAAGATATACAAAGTTAAAACAATCAATTACAAGACATACTTTCAATATAATTAAATAAAGACATATTTACTTCCTAGTTCAGGATATGAAACAATCGCACCTTCTACAAATTCATACATTTTAGATGCTTGTTTGTTTCTTCTTGCGCTACCCGCGAGAAACTTTTTATTGTGGCGATCTTGAATATTATCAAGGTTTGGATATTTTTGTAAAAGTTGAGACCATCTTTCTTCAATTATTTTATCGGTCAACCTTGCAAACGATAAGCATCCGAGGTGAGAAAAGTTATCGTTCTCCTTCGCACTAGCTTTTGCTTTTCGACTTTTTTCCTTCACGTAAATAAATAAATTATTAATAATAGATATAAATATATATAATAACATGATAGTAGTAATAATAAAAATAATTATTAAATCTTATATATAAAAAATTTCTCGCTAATCCTTTCGGCGACGAATTCATTCCAATGCTCTTTGTAAAACCTTGAAAGTCTCCCAGAAAACAATAACACACGATCTCAATCTTGTGAACGTGGAATATAAACAAGATTGGAGTAGAAGAAGATTGAATTGAATCATAAACGATGATATTTGATTGATAAACAGAAACCTATTACAGGTCTTGTGCGATTTCGCACAGTACAGTATGATAATGAATGAAAAGCTTAATTACAAAATGAAACTTAGCTATTTATACTAAACTGTGAGTTCTCGCGCGAGATGCTTTTCGCGCGGCTTAATCTTTCGCGCGGGTCTTCATCTCACGTGGAAGATCTTCTCGCGTGAGAGCTGCTTCTCGCGTGGGATCTGCTTTCGCACAGGCTGTTTCTCACGTGACTTCTTCCTGTCGCGTGGATCTGGATTTCGCATATGATGTTTTGCCGAGCCTTGATTTATCTTCTACAATCTCCCCCTAGGCTCGGTGAAACATATTCAATCAAAGTCAACATTCGCTTTCTTGTACGAGCCTGCATAGGCATACAATTTATTCCTAAGGATCCGGTCAATCATCCACACGTACTGGCAAGATAGAAAATAAACGGACTCATCAGCTGAGATAGGGCAGTGTAAAAGCTTGAGTAAGTCGTCTTTGCCAAACTTCATCAAGTCTGCTGGATCAATAATTCGAATTGACTTGTCAGTGCATCTGATCACAGCGTGACCGGAATCCTTCTCACATCTCCATGATAGTAGTTGCTTTAAAGTGTTGGGAGGAACAGGAGCATGGACTGGAATCTTCTTTTTCTTGTAAGAATTTTCAAAATGAGATCATATAGTTCTTTATCAAGTCAAGACTTTGTCCAGCTTTATTTAAAATAAACTAGTTAAGTTGATTGTCAATATCTTTTGTCCCTTTAAACTTATACTTCAGGTTTTACTCAGAAACATAAGGAATGATATATATCATTTTTCGTGTTGATTTAATATAAGTCAGTGGATCCCACAATCAGAACTTCTATAAAGTAATTATTATCCTTCAAGACACTATTGAGATTTTCAAGTCACCCCAATTTGACTTAAACCATGCATTGATGATCAGTGATACCATTTATTGTATTCCTAAATATAACTATTTGAGCATAACTAGCATGAGAAATATTTCTTAACCCGGAATATTAACAAGTTTAAGGACTTACTGACAGCCATCCGGACTTACGTCTGCCCTCTCAAGATGTTTAGGACTTACAAGCCATCCGGACTTACATGCCCCATCTTTTGATTTTGCCTTCCAAAGTTAAAAACTATTCTCAAAATAGAAAATATATACCATATAGTATGTATGTCTTTTAGACATATCTTTTGATTTGTTGTGCCTTTTGGCATCTTATATCCTATATGGCCTTTTCCTTTTGGCATCTTTTTGCTCAATTATTTTCTTTTTGTGTTTTTCTCTTTTTGTTTTTTTTTGTATTTTATCTTTTATATATATATATATAGTTATGATAATCACTGAATCAATCATATACAGGCTTGAGTATGACAAGATTATATCTCTCAGTCTGTGTTAGAACATTTTTGGTACATAATTCTGATATGTTCCCCACTAATTCATATTTCTTTAATTCAAGTGTAATCACTCAATTATGATCTTTTCATTTCTGAAAGCAAAGCCTATCGACATATCAAACATAATCCAAGTGTATTCGTATTTATGCCTTTGAAAGTACTTATACTCGTTTTGAACTTTGTAAAATCATTTCTCATTTAATCATGAAAATTCATTTTTGTTGATCCAATCTTGACTCCCCCTAAGACCAAAAATATTATTCAAATCTTATTTTAAATTTCTCCGATATATGACTGATCATTTTGAAGCAATTGTAAGTTTCCTGTCATATGTCTTTAAACAACCGCTGTCTATATGCCATAAGCTTTTAATGATCCTTTGCGGTTGTCCCTGCATAAGTAACAAAATTACTTAGCTTTTGGTACCCAAGTCAAACATGACTTGAGCACACTATGTGTTGCATTAAGACAGAAAGATTTTAGATTGTTATATTTATTCAGCACATCAGTCTTTTCATTAATATTGTTCACCTTGATTCTTTTTTTTAAATCATTTTTCAAACTCTTATGCTTTTCGACATTGTAAGCATTATCAACTTTTGATTTCATTTGTTTTGCAAATTTTCCACGAGTGAAAAACAATTTTCTATTATGAGCAATAGAATTATGAAATCGTTGTTTGCTTAATGATTTTTGTCGAAAAGGACAATTGTTTGCCAAATGATTTGTGTTTCCACACTGATAACATCTCTTTTGTTTTGTGTGGAAAGCAAACTGTGGATGACAATTATGAAAATTGTCATAAAAACCAAAGTCAGATTGACTAGGTTTAACATTCTTCACAGTCTCTCGAATCTTTGCTTCATTTGACAATTGCATGTTCATCTTTTGCAGATTCGAGGAGATCGATGAATTATGACCACTTTGGATTGGAGATTTGGCAGTTTTGACTTTTGGAATTGGTGGTGTTAGAATAGGAACAGTCTTTGATTCTGCTGGAATAGGACCAGACTTTGAATTTGCTGGAGGAGGACCAGGCTTAGATATACGAATTGGTGCTGGAGAAGGACCAGGCTTTTGAATTTTCAGATTGAATGCAGAAGAATCATTCACTTGCAAATTTGGGCTACAAACATCTTGATTCACAAGGTTAGCATTATAATGAAGTTTATTTTTAAAGAATCGAGAATTCGTTTCTTTAAAAATATGTTCTTCATTTTCAATTAAACCTTTTGAAACAAATCTATTTTTAAAATCCTTTTCAATTCTTTCTTTTTGATTTACCCTTAGATTTGCATTCAAATTATATTTGCTATTAGATTTAATCTCATTCAAATGAACCAACTTTTCATTTCCATATAGAGTTTGTTTACAATCAGATTGTAAAACTTTTACATTCTTATTTTTCAAATTTTCTCTCTCATTTTCTCCTTCAATATCACTCTCCCATTCTTCAACCAACCCATCCACCTTCAATTTATCTGCAAAAAATTTTCAGTTGATTGTTTAGATTTGGGTTCTATGATAGGATCAACAGATAAATTTACTTTGACTGAAGGTTTTAGGTCTTGAGATGGAGAGAAACCAATCCCATAGACCATATCAGAATCACAAATGTTATCAGATGAAGGTAAACATGAATAATCATGATTAATTGGAGGAGCAATGTTAGAAAATCCAACACCACATTTTCCTCCTTTGATCTTCTGAGTCATTTGTGACTTGATTATTCCTTCAACCATTGTTGATGAAAGTTCAAATTTCTCAACAGTCAATTTAGTTGTGGCTAATTCACTGCTAAGTCTATTAATTTCTAAAGCGAGTTCATTATTTCTATTTGTCAAGTCATTATTGGTACATTCTTTATCATGAAGATTTAATTTTAAATTATATATTGTTTTGTTTAAACCTTCAAGTTTTTCTTTAAAAATCTTTTCATTTGACTTGTGTTTGCAAGCTTGATACTGAAGTTTTTCAACTTCCATTATCAGGCTCTCATTGTGAACTCTGTATTTTTGAACTTTCTCAACACAAGAATTTTTGCACAAACCACCATATACCTTGGGTTCTGAAATTTCCCTTTCAGCCTCTTCTTCCTTCTTGACCACGAATGCTTTCAATTCAGCAGCTGGTTCTTCCACTGGAGCAACATCAACAGTCTTTGGATCAACACATGGGCTTTTGACTGGAAGCTCGACAGTGTACTCTTCAATCACATTCTCTTCTTCAGCAATCTTCTCAACCTGATCTTTCTTCTCACCTGTCTCCTTATCTTCTTCAACTCTCTCCTTTGAGTCTTCAACTTTCTTAACCTCTTGTTCAGAATTCACTTTCTCAACTTCAACTTTCTCCTTCTCTTCTTCAACTGTAGCAAACAAACCCTCCAACAAATCTTCAGACACGAATTCAGCAAACAGATTTTCTTCTTCTTCTGGTTCTGGAACAATCTTTGCAATAAATGCAGTCGACAAATGTAGATCAATAGCTTCCATTTGATCCGACCAATCATATTCAGCATTGGTTTGAGAAACTAATGCTTTAGTACCACCAGAAGTACTTGCTTTGTCTTTCTTTGGCTCTATCTCCACAGTCACCATCTTCTTTGGGCCTTCATTTTGACCAGTTTTTGGTTCAGTACACTCTCTGGCGAAATGACCTGGTTTGTCACAGTTGTAACACCTCAGGTTAGATTTGTCGAAACCGATTTTGCTAGAATTGTTAACTCCAAACATTTTCCTCCCAGTTCTTCTAGCAAAATTCTTCGCCCTGTAAACTACCATGGCCATCTGATACTTGATGTCATTCTCTTCAACATCATCCGGATTAACTTGTTGAAGATCATCAACCAGAACATTTGAAGCAGTAAGTCTTCCGGCCATGAAAGCTTCATAACTTGACATGAAAGTGGTGAAAAGAGCAAGATGCTCCTCAGCAATCTGAACAATTTGCTTTGATGGACTAGTGGTAGCAACATAAGCATGTTGACCACTCTGAGAATCTTGAGATTGAGAGACTTGTTGATGGATGATCGGGGAATAATGTTGAGCAGCTGGAACATGAACTTGGTGGTTTACTGCTGGTTGTATAAAAGAAGATGCTGCACTCCCAGATTGTTGTTGCTGACACAATTGTGTATAACTGACATAGTAATTTGGATTACTAGCCATCTTTGCATAGAGAGCAGTTCCTTCAGCACCTAGAGAACTGAGATGATTAGCAGCTCGCTGCTTATCATCCATAGCATAAGACTTGATTGTTGAAATGAGATCAGTCAACTGAAGAGTATACAAGTCTTTGGTTCTCTTTATCAAAGTACAGTTGTTATTCCAACTGTATGGAAGTGAATTGAGCAACTTCTTGTTCACAGTGATGGGTTCCAGAGTAATACCCGCACTCTTCATCTTTGTTACCAGTCTAACAAACCTGGCCATCTGAACTTCCAGTTCTTCACTAACAATATGATTGAACATGTTGAATTCTTGATTCAACATATCCTTTTTGCTCTCTCTCATGTCTTTGTTGCCCATAATCTGAGACTCCAAAGCATCCCATAGTACTTTAGCACCCCTGAACTCTTGAAACTTTTGTGAAATCTCAGTAGTAAGTGCCATAGTGATAGCAGCATAAGCTTTATCATCAAGTTCCAACCTCTTGATATCATCTTCATCCCACAAATGTTCAGGTTTCTGAACCATCTCTCCTTTATCATTTTTATACAACGGAATGTAAGGACCATACTGGATTGATCTCCACATCTTCGGTTCCGTGTAAATAATATATCTCTCAAATCGGAAAGCCCAATCAGAATAATCATCTTCACAGAGAAGCCTCGGTGGCTTGTTACCAGTACCAATTTCCGTGTCTAGATGAAGTGAAGCAGTAAGATGCTTCAAATTCGGTGTTGTTGAAGCCATAGTGATCAGAAAGTCAAAAATCTGGTTTTCGTGCGAAAGAAGAACTTGTACGAAAACCAATGTCGCGCGGATAGAATTTTCGCGCGATGCAGCAGTTCGTGCGAATTTCTAAAAGTACCTTTTCACGCGAATCGCACAAAAAGGTGAAATACCTAACTGAGCGAAAACACCACCTTTTCGCGTGCGAAAACTTACAGATCAAGCGAAAACTTCAACTTTGTGCAGAATCAAATTTCCAACCGTTTGTTCACGCGAATGTCACCTCCAATTCACTGATTAGGTTTAATTAAACCCATTTTAGTCCAAATTTAATGAATTTAGTTCAATTTTAAGTATAATTTTGATTAAAATTCAACTAAAGTCCACTAATTCAGTTTCAATTGGTCCAAATCAGTCCAAAACCTCCAAAATCGAGCAGCATAACATTGCCATATCAGAATCTAAAGTGATCAAAGATAAATTTCTTCAAAATCGAGTAGAACACAATCCAAATCTTCTCCAAATCGTGGTTCAACAGCCTAATGCTCTGATACCAATTGTAAAACCTTGAAAGTCTCCCAGAAAACAATAACACACGATCTCAATCTTGTGAACGCGGAATATAAACAAGATTGGAGTAGAAGAAGATTGAATTGAATCACAAACGATGATATTTGATTGATAAACAGAAACCTATTACAGGTCTTGTGCGATTTCGCACAGTACAGTATGATAATGAATGAAAAGCTTAATTACAAAATGAAACTTAGCTATTTATACTAAACTGTGAGTTCTCGCGCGAGATGCTTTTCGCGCGGCTTAATCTTTCGCGCGGGTCTTCATCTTGCGTGGAAGATCTTCTCGCGTGAGAGCTGCTTCTCGCGTGGGATCTGCTTTCGCACAGGCTGTTTCTCGCGTGACTTCTTCCTGTCGCTTGGATCTGGATTTCGCATATGATGTTTTGCCGAGCCTTGATTTATCTTCTACACTCTTTATCAAGAGTCTTATATGTTTCAAAAGGAGTTTTACCTTGCTTTACAAATTTTTTTGTAAGATAACTTTGCCAACTTGTATGACTTTTTTTCGCCCTTCTAATGAAAATAGATTTGAACTCGTCGCTTTCAGTACACCACGTATCCTAAGTATATATATAAAAAGTTAATTAAACATAATAGGTAACAAATAATTCATGCTTATAACAAGCTACAAGGAAAAAACTTTAATACCTTATTATCAGTCCATAAATTTTCCTATTTTTGTTTATCAACATCTTTGGCGAAACATGATAAGGAATTTCGATCTTTGATTTCACTCTTAACCATGAAGTAATTATGTATAGAAAATATTAAATCTTATCTTACTTTTTATTTTATCTTACTACTCTAATAAAAGAGTAACTTAAGTGCCACGTGGCAGCACTACAATCACTCTCACAAAACTTTTCCCGCCTCTCTCTCATCTTAAATAATTACCTTAATTACTAATAATATTATTTAACTTTTTTTTTACATTTAATAAATTAAAAAAAGATCTATTTATTAATATTATTTCTAAATAAATAATTTTAATATAAAATAATAAATTTTAAAACGCATAAAACGTTTTTAAAAATACAAAATATTTTAAAAGTGGTATTTTTAAAAATTTATATTTTTAAAACCAAAAATAATTAATCTTATCTTATATTATCTTTTCTTATCTTACTACTCTAATAAAAAAGTAATTTAAGTGCCACGTGGCAGCACCACAATCACTCTCACAAAACATTTCCCGCCGCTCTCTCATCTTAAATAATTATCTTAATTACAAATAATATTATTTAACTTTATTTTACATTTAATAAATTAAAAAAAGATTTATTTATTAATGTTATTTCTAAATAAATAATTTTAATATAAAATAATAAAATTTTAAAACGCATAAAATGTTTTTAAAAGTACAAAATATTTTAAAAGTGGTATTTTTAAAAATTTATATTTTTAAAACCAAAAATAATTAATTTGGGAGATAAAATAAGAAATTTTTAAAAAATAATATTTTTATACGGTTTATTTTAGAACAAAATGTTTATTTTTTTGGAAAAAATTTTAAAAAATTGATAATACTGTTTTATTAGTTATAGTCATTTCTTATACGTAATTTCAATCATATCATATCTTAAAATATCATTTTATAATTAATAAATTTTATTATATTAATATTTTATTTATCTAACCCCGTGTAATGTACGGGTTTACTAAAGCTAGTTAGTTATAAAATAAAAGAATATGTGAAATGCATGCATGTGAGTGACGTGTGGATTAGTGGAAGAAAAAAGAACTAAATGAAATGGTGTAAGAATTGAACCCAGGCAATCTAGGGGGGATTAAGCAACTATTGCCATTGAGCAAAAACAACTAACTTGTGTCAAGCTCTGCTCTTCAAATCATTTAACCTAAACGAAAAAAGATAATTAAAATCCTGTGGCAACCGACATATTGGTTTAATATATATTATAATATAATATAATACCAACTTATATTTTGCCAATTTTTACATAAACATTCATAATAACATGATTTTCACAAGATGAATTCATCATTATCATCCGATGAAATCGGTGCATCTTATTTCTTCATAATATCAGGCGCAATGAGACTTTTACATGATCAAGCTAAAAGTCCACGCTTAAGAACAAGACTTTTACACGCACCAATAAGAACGGAAGCGATGATTGGTGTCACACCCTCAATTTTCACAAATGGGGTTTTACCGTTAGGCGTGTGACATACCAGGATCTCAGACACGGTCATATCAAACGACACTATATGAGTTTAAAAATAAACGTGTAACTTAAATCAGAGTACATAAAAGAAATGAATAACAGTGCGGAAGCGAATAACGAAATGTAAACAATACTGAAAGTCCGAAATGTTAAATCAAAACAATGTCTAATGCAATATAAATGGATCTGATGAATGCATGTCCTGAGTGCGTTCCTTAATCGTGCATCATGAGATTAAGCGTTCCTGTTACCTGAGAAAACATGCTAAAGTGTGTCAACATAAAGTTGGTGAGTTCACAGGTTTTATCACAGATAAAAATGTTTGTAACTGTTCGTCTGTTTGTAACTGTTCGACTGTTCGAATGTTTGTAACTGTTTGAAATGGTATAGTAATTAAAGTATATCGATAGGTAGCTAGCCTATAATCATGTTACTTAGCGTTTCGAACCGAAGCTGACTGTTTGTACGTCCAATATGTTTGTTGTTTACCCGTCACGTCTCGCAAGACAGTGACAAATGTTAGGTCAATAATGCACCCGTTTGACCTCCAATCAAGCTAGCGCGACTAGCCCGGGCGGGGTTTGTCAGACCCAGTAGTACTACTCAGAATTACCTCGCTACACATTACTAACGGTTCGAGAATGTTGGGACTGTTTGTATGTTTGCACTTGTGACACCCCCTGCAGGAAGGTGTACGAGAGCCGCAACTGGATATTGTCCGCTTTGGCCGCAGCCTCACGGTTTTAAAACGCATCCAATTAGGGAAGGTATCCAGCCCCTTATAAAGAAGCCTTCGTTCGCCCCCCCGACCGATGTGGGATGAGTCATAGCCCTCCCCTGTGGGAGTATTTGCAGGCATGTGTCCATCCACCCACCGAAGTGAGACCAGCGTCCTCGCTGGCATAACGGCCCGAACCTGGCTCTGATACCAACTGTGACACCTTCTTGCAGGGGGTGTCACAGCCACAGGGGAGGGCTATGACTCATCCCACATCGGTCGGGGAGGCGAACGAAGGCTTCTTTATAAGGGGCTGGATACCTTCCCCAATTGGACACGTTTTAAAACCGTGAGGCTGCGGCCAAAGCGGACAATATCCAGTTGCGGCTCTCGTACACCTTCCTGCAGGGGGTGTCACAGTTGGTATCAGAGCCCATAACTATAGGGATTTAGGTTATTAGAAATGGTGACCTAGACTATAGTTGCATGAACCTCATATAAATATCCTTATACTTTTGTGCTTACATGTTGTTTGCATGCTACATAATGCCATGCCTTTTGTGCAACTTGATGCCTTAGCATAGGATTGCCTTATGTATGCTTAAAACTTAGTTACTTGTCTCCCTAAACTTATCTTTGACTCTTTGACTCTCCCCGACGATTGAAACTTCCTAAACTTATTTTCGACGACATGTGAAATCTACACTTATTATCGTGGGTTTAATTCCTTAGACTCTATGTCTAATCTATGTAAATCTCATCAAGGTTTTGATTTCATGAACCAAAGAAATTTGTGTGACACATAGACACCTGTATTCTGGATTTCCTGGCAAAAGGCCTTTGGGCTAAGGCAAGCATATCGTATAAATCTCATTGCGAGACCGATTATGCTTACCTGGGGATTTCTGGGATGAGTGATAAACTATGATCAACATACACAAGTCTCTATGGCAAATGGGTCAAATTACCTTGACGTGTCAACGATTCCAAATGGTAATGCATTACCAAATGGAACCATCCTTTTTGTATCTTAAAAATCCTTGAATCCTTGAACTGGTTTATCACCAAAGTTTAAATATCTTCTCATTCTTAATCTAAATAATGTTCCTGTTAATATTGAACTCATCTTACATTTCAACTCTTATGTTTAAACGCTCAACGTGTAACGTGTAATGATATTGAACTCAGCGTTACATGAAACTATTCCTATACCTCGACCAATGTGAACATGACTCTTAATATACCCAAAGATATTGGGAATCTAAACCGTATGGTTTTTAAAACTTTAAACCGTTACTTATAGTTCTAAAATCTTCTTAAGGATGTGTCCCATAACTAAGAACATGCAATGCTGTAGCGGGAATTCCTATATCTCGGGATACTTTGCTGATTGAATGTTAACTTTGTTAACTCAAATATTATAAGTGGTCACTCACCTCAATGATCGAATAAACTAATTATAACTTTGTTACCACTTATAAGTACACGTGTCTTCAATAAGGTTTTGGTTGACCTCATGATTTGAGAAGTCCATGTATTTCCTTTCGATTGTGAATCGAATGTTCACATCTCATTGTGGTGTTGAATAATTCCTGTCCTTGATTTCGTTTTCCGATCTAAACCATCCAAGATTAGAACACCACAACAAATTCTGTTATCTTGAACCTTGATCTTAAACTTGTAAGAATGATTTATTTTTTTTGTTACATTGATGTAACTTGAAATTTTCTGAATTTCTAATTGATATTCTTTCCTTTCGCTGTTATGTCAAACTTCGTACCGTTTGCATCGTGGGAGATGCAAGAGTTTGTAAGTCAACCTATGACTAAGAACATTCGTATCTCCTAAATGATTCTAACTCATCAAAAAAGGGGTGATTCCCTTACTTTGATGATTCTCTATTCGTTTCGATAAATGGTTTCCAATCGTGCGTTTTATGAAATTTCATCCTCTGGATTGGGGTGATTACCTTATCTTGAGGATTGACTTCAATTATTTTCTTTGGAATGGCATTTCACAAATGACATGATCTCACCAAAATAGGATTGAAACCCGTACTTTGGTGACAATTGTCAATTTCCGATTGTTTTCTTGTTATTATGAAATTCAATCATTAAGATAGGCATGAATTCCATACCTTGATGATAATTTTATTCTTATGGATTGTATTTTCTCAAATGAAACGACCTCATCAAAGTAGGAGTGAATTCTGGATTTTGATGAAGATCGAAGTTCATCCTATTATATTTTGTTTTTGTAAAACTTCACCGTTAAGATATGGGAGACGTCCTTTACCTTAATGGTGAGTTACCTCGTTTTATTTCTGTGGATCCTCAACAATGAGTTGGGATCGAGCTTTTTAATTGGTAGGTTAGAGGTCATACCTTGGGAATACACCATCAAGTTAGGAGTGAAAACCACACCTTGATGAATATTCTCATTTCTTGATCTTCAACTTACCAAGGTTTTAATCAAGTGAAAAGAAACATGTAGTAACTTGAAGGGTGAACCAATATTAGTATTTCGACCTATCAAGCCAAGCATGATTTCTGGACTTGAAAGAAGACCCGATTACTTTAGGTTGATTTTGATTCCAAGCTTAGAGTATTTAAATTCTTAAATCGATTTCTTTCCCTTTATTCTCATGTTTTGATTTGACCTAGCTATATGGAACCAGTTATTCCTTACTTATCAACTTTCATTTTGAGATATCATCAACACATGATTGCGTGATGGTAGTCTTCTTAAACAATATTTCTGCTAAAGACATTATCAACTTATGCTCATGTCTTTCTAGTCATACAAATGTCTCCGTTGTGCTTATGGTTTGTTGAACTGCATATGTAAAATGTACTTGGAAATTTGCTACCTTGCAAAATATCTTTACAAATGCATTTCTAATTGGTTGCGTCACTCCTTGCATCGTTTTTTTTCCTTAAATTGGAAATCTCTAAAATTCCATCTTGATTTCGATCAACAAAACTCGTTATTATCCTCATTGCGATATGGATATAATGGTTCATAAACCTTCGTAACTTGTAGTCATGGGTTTGGCATAAAAGGAAAAGACGTAACTTGGTATGTATCCAAGTGTCTTACCTTCACATATGACAAGACCTAACATTCGTGATCTTATGGATCTTCTGTTTAACTTTTCTTTTAACTAAAATGCTTCTTATCTTAGAGATCATGATGACAATTGGTGCATTATAAACCGATTGACAAATCTCATATTGACTCATGTGAAATAATGGGTCGAGAAATTGATCTGCATCTATCTCAAATAGTCGTATACTGTGGTATGTCGTTAAACATCGATCGTTAATTTTGAAGATCGATTCATCTTCCTGCACTTAGTAAAGTTTCAAACTATCGTCGTGAACTCATTACAAAATCTTCGCATATTGTATTATTTTTAGACCGATGGTTGGTCAAAGGAGAAATACATATTCACAAGATATGCGTTAAGGTCGTTTCATATGGTGACGTTTGGGATTCTTAAATTCCGACGGTTAACCTTTCTTATCATTGTTGGTCTTTTATTGATTTCTAGACATCACCTTACCACGAAATTATATTCTAGAAGTTGTGATTTATAAGTCTAACATACCATGGTAACTCGTCATCATTTTCCAACTTTTCAACTCAAAACGTCTCGTATTTCACTAGAAGAGTTCAAGTAGGCATATATTATGTCAAGAATCTTGCAAGATTCCATAAAGTGAAACGTATCACCTGTAATCAAATATCAAACATTGTTCGTTGTACACGTACCTTGCATCATAATTCCTTGTTCATCTAAGTTCATTTTTAATTTCGGGACGAAATTCTTTTAAGTTGGGGAGACTGTAACATCTCGTATTTTCGTTAAGTAAAAGTTAACCTCGTTGAATTTTGTAAGGACCTTTTATGCCATTTGTGAAATCTTGAGGGCTTGTTATGCTTGTTGGGCTAATTTAAAAGTAAATAAGTTAATTTATGTAGATAATAATAATAATAATAATAATAATAATAATAATAATAATAATAATAATAATAATAATGATGATAATAATAATAATAATAATCATAATAATAATAATACTAATAAATATAATAATACAAGAAATTACAACTTTTGGGTAATATGTTAAAGTTTTATTTAATAAAAGTTTATAAAAGTTAAACAACTAATAAGTTGTAAAATATATATATATATATATATATATATATATATATATATATATATATATATAAATCATTACTAGAACTTAAAGCTTATTTAAGTCAAGGGGTTTGTTTGTCATTTTATAAACTTTAAAAGGAAGGTTTTACATAAAATAACAAGAGTTCCAAACTGCATGGACCATTGGTGTAAATTTAAAAATTACAAAACAACCCCCGCCACCCATTTCTTTCCCGTTTTTCCGGCGAGAGTCCGGCCATTCTCCGGCCGCGACTCCGGCCACCCCAAAAACCGGGTTTTAAGCCTCGGTTTTGACCCAAATCATACCAAAACGTTCGTGAACTCGATTCGAACTCCTTAAAGAACCTTTAATGGGCTTAAACATCGGTTACAGGTGCAATTAACTCGAGTAACCGGTGGGTTTTAATCTCATAGCCGTTTGAACATTAAAACACAATAATAATCTAATTAACTCAACATAAACAATCATACTGCTATCTTTGATCGAATACAACCTTCAATTTCATCTGAAACAAACACAAACCCCGAATTCAGTTATCATCTTCATCGCGAACCTGCACCACTATCAACACCCACCTTACAATCGATCTAACCCGATATTAGTAGAGGGCTTTGAGTCTTGAAGATTTCTTGAAGCTTCACACGAAGTTGATTTGATTATTGTCAACATTTGCTCAACAATTGAACTCACGTTTGGCCGCGGCTCGTTCTTCAGATTGTTTTTGTTGATTCAAACAATCACATGGGTAATTAAGTACATCCTTACACTCGTTTTTACATAGGCAATCAAAGCCCTATGATTGATTCCATTATCATTAACGAATTGGGGTTCAATTTTGGATTCAATCGTTCTAGGGTTCTTAGTAATTTAGGGGATTTGATAATTGATGGTTATAAATATTTTAGTTAAACTTTTAACCAGATCGGGCTGTAGCCCAACTGGTAAGTGGCATGCCTTCTGGCTAAGAGGCCCCGGGTTCGAACCGGGCCTCCGTCATATTTTTGTTTTAATAAGTTCTCTTAATATTCTTTATTCAGAAAATTAATATTATATTGTTAAATCATAATAAAAATTATTTTGTTAACTAAATTATTTCAGAGAATATTAAGTTAATTTTTAAAAGGTTTTATAAACTTATAACTCATAAAGTTAATAGATTTTTAAAGAATGAAAAGGTTATAAAACATTATTAAGTCTTTTATATATTACAAATATAATATAGTCCAAACTTGGATTATTTTCAAAACACTTCAAACCTACATATTACAAATACTTTAAATGTTTAATCATATAAAGGATTATTTAAATAAATATTTAAATAATTAATTATCCATTTAATCATGTCATGTCATATTTAGTTTATATTCTCCAAACTTTTTATTTGAACTCTTGAAGCCTATAACACCATATATTATACTTCATTTTTTACTAAAATCTCGTAGTATAAGATTTTTATAATAAATAATTTTAAAAGTTCAAAACTTTATAAAATGATTTTAAATAATTTTAAAGTCATTTAAATAAGTGTTTAGTTAATTCTCTTTATCAAATAATTAATTATTAAATTAATTATTTCTTTTCAAACTTAAATTCTATTAACTCAATAACTTAAATTGTTGAGACCTTTTTAATCATTCTTGGACTTAAT
The DNA here is from genome assembly GCA_024085815.1 of Flaveria linearis. Classification (NCBI taxonomy): domain Eukaryota; kingdom Viridiplantae; phylum Streptophyta; class Magnoliopsida; order Asterales; family Asteraceae; genus Flaveria; species Flaveria linearis. The sequence continues at coordinate 70,896,957 of CM044007.1, read as the reverse complement.
TGGTTTATAATATCTTTATTAACCAAAAACGTAAACGATTCATTATTTTATTTAATTATTTAAACCCCCAAATCCCAGTTGAAACCCTAGTTCATGTCTAACTATTAATCTTATTATTAAACTTAATCTTGAAATCAATACATTTAGGTAACTTGTAAAAGAAATCGTTGGAGCCTCGTTTAAATTCTTATCATCACCTTATATATATCAAGTGAGTATTTCCATACCCCTTTTTTCTTATTTTCACACTTTGGGGTGAAACATGTTAACTTATATCATTGCACTTGTAAACTTATTCGAGACTTGTAAACTTTATGGCAATTTATTTAAAGTTGTGGTTAGCTGAACTTTTATGGTTACCATGTTATGGCGTTATATGTACAATCATTAACTATTGCTAGCCCAGCGAAGTCATAGATCTATGGGACATACAACCTATTTGGTGCTAAAGTCGATGAACTGCCGACTCCTAGGAGCCATATGCTTGTGCACTAGGGAACCAAATACACTTAGCTGATCGTATATACTTTTAATGTATAAGACTTGTAAAACTTTGTCGAGGTTTGATTGTTGCATTGTTCATAACATCCCTAATCACTTTATTCACTAATTTACAACTTGAATTGCCATCTTTTAAATACTTATGTATTGAAAACCGTGGAATACTCACCAATATTTTTATGTTGACCTTTTATTTTTAACATGTTTCAGGTTACTCTTTGAAGTTTATCACACTTAGGATTGGACTTAGAGAAATAAACGAATGAGCTGGATACTTTTATACTTGTATTCTGAATGTATCTTTGTTTGAACATTTACTTGTATTGTTACAATTAAATCTTGATTAATATATTTGGTACTAATAATAGCGTTATGTGGCTGTGAATAATCATAACTCTCACACCTCGACGTTTCCGCCGTCAAGGTTGGGGTGTGACAGCACTAACGTAACAAGCGATATCAATAATACTAAAAACCATTTATAAAACATGTTTGCATGTTTTCTCCCCCCAAAAAGGAAAGAAAGTAAAATAGGGGCCGTGAATACTCACCTTGATTGCACAGCAAGGAAATAATGTTCATACAACGATTAGGGTTTCGGTTAACCTGAATTTCATTTAATAGGAATATAATTAATGTTAGTTATTATTTACGAGTTTATGGTTAATAATATGATTAACGTTCGAATATTCGAATATGGATCAGGGTTTTGGTAGAATTATGAGTTTTGTTTAAGTAATTAAATTTATAAAATAAATATCATATTTTTAATCCATTTAACGAGTTATTAAGTGTTTTAGAAATGAATTTTGATGTAACGATGATGTTCAACATGTAATTAAGTCCGTATGATTAGCGAAGAATAATTACAAAAACATTATTCTAAACCGTTCGTTTAAAGTATATTTTATAAAATAAACCATATTTGTAAATAATTTGGTAAAACTTTAATATAATCCAGAAAATTATTTGATGCTCAAAAATATAAACAAGATTTATAAAAATTATTTTTATAATTTTTAAAAATTTTTTCGTATTTTTTTAAAGCCTAAAAAGCCCTAAAAAAATAGGTTGAGGGTGCCCGGGTTCGAACCCGGGACCTCAAGGTGGTGAGGGCTTGTGACTAACCAGTAAACCAAGGTCGTAGCCGCGGTAAACAATGGTTCCAATTGGTTTTAAACATTAACAAAAAGAAACACCCAAATCCGCGAACCCTAGGATGTTCTTGGGTTCAATTGAGCATCAAATCATCAACGATTATAGAAATAAACATGGGGCTTTGATTCCCCATGTAATTTTGTGCATGTTCATGTGTTTAATTTACCAGAAGAAGTCGAATTGATGATGAACAACACGAAGAACAGTCGCGACAGAGTTTGAATCCAATTCGTGTGCAGATGTTAATGGAAATCAAATTAACTTCGTGTGATGTTCTTGTTGCAAAGACCTATGTCAATTTGGTGTAAAAGAGCTTAGAACATGGATCCCCGTTAAGTTGCAGGTCGCGACCGAGGAGAGTAATTGAATTCGATGATTTAGTTCATTGCAATTGGATTTGTGAGTGGTGTACGCCTATAAGCATTTATACTATGGTGTGGGTGCGATTACTTTGGATTATTATATCGTTTTAGTGGGATTTATTAACTGTAAAGATGCCGACAATCGGGATGGGTGGGTTTGGTAACAGACCGCACTCGATTATTCAAATTACAGTGGGCTCTAATTCGAATCTTACCCGCGTTGTTGTCGGGGATGATTAATTCGGTTAAAAACGAGTGATTTTGGGTGTTGGGGGGGTCGCCGGAGTTGTTGCCGGCCGGTGAAGGTGGTTGACGGTGGGGGGAAGGGGGTGGTTTAAAAAAATTACAGCTTTGGTCCCTGTGGTTTCTGAGTTTACTATTTTATGTGCAAAGTTTTTAAACCAAGTTTTAAATATTGAAATTTCAACCCTAAACTTTTTAGGGTTTAGTTTTTAATAATAACCTTTATTATTTTTATTATTATGATTATTATTATTATTATTATTATTATTATTATTATGATTATTATTATAATTTTTGTAATTATTGGAATCAATAACGTATTAAACTTTAATTGTTTATAAAAATACGGGATGTTACAGTCTCCCCTACTTTAGGAAATTTTGTCCCGAAATTTGTTCACGAGGAGGCTGAAACGAAAAGATGAGGATGCTTGGATTTCATTTGATCCTCACGTTCCCAGGTGAACTCTGGTCCACGCTTTGAGTTCCATCGGATTTTGACAATAGGGATACGACTGTGTTTGAGTGTCTTGACCTCTCTGTCCATAATTTTCACTGGTTCCTCGATGAAACGTAGTTGTTCGTCAACATGTACCTCATCTAACGGAACGACGAGAGTCTCGTCAGCAAGGCATTTCCTCAGGTTTGAAACATGGAACACATCATGTACTCCACTGAGTTCTTCAGGTAGGTTCAATTGATAGGCTACGGGGCCAACCCGTTTGATAATCTCAAACGGTCCCACGTACCTAGGGTTTAGTTTTCCACGTTTCCCGAAACAAATCACACCCTTCCAAGGTGACACTTTCAACAGTACTTTGTCACCAATCTGAAACTCCAATGGTTTACGTCGCTTGTCGGCGTAACTCTTTGTCGGTCACGTGCTGCTGTCATACGGTTACGGATCTGCACGATCTTCTCATTCGTCTCGTGCACAAGTTCAGGACCGGTAAGTTGACTTTCTCCAACTTCTGCCCAACAAATAGGTGACCGGCACTTACGCCCAGCTGCCGCCAAAATCAATCACACAAGCGCGTAACATGTCTTCCAAAGTCTGGATTGTACGCTCACTCTGGCCATCAGGTTGTGGATGATATGCCGTACTCATATCTAACCGCGTTCCCAATGATCGTTGTAGGGATTGCCAGAAGTGTGAAGTGAATCGAGCGTCACGATCAGAGATAATGGAAATTGGCACACCGTGCCGAGAGACTATTTCCCTGAGATAGATACGTGTCAACTTTTCCATTCGGTCACTCTCCCGGATTGCCAGGAAATGTGCGGATTTCGTCAAACGATCTACAATCACCCAAATGGTATCACATCCGTTGGGCGTCCGATGAAGTTTCGTGATGAAATCCATTGATATCTGTTCCCACTTCCGTACTGGAATTTCCGGTTGTTGGTGCAAACCGGATGGCCTTTGATATTCCACCTTAACCTTAGAACATGTTAAACATCTGCTTACATAAGTGGCAATACCAGCTTTCATATTTGGCCACCAGTATAGAGTCTTCAAATCCTGATACATCTTATCCGAACCAGGATGAATAGAATATCGTGACTTGTGGGCTTCGTCCATTACTAGCTCTCGTAGGTTTCCATACAAGGGAACCCATATTCGGTCCATGAAGTAGTGAATTCCGTCAGGTTTGACCTCTAATTGTTTCTCCATGCCTCGCAGTGACTCGGCTTCCAGATTCTCCGTCTTCAAAGCCTCAGATTGAGCAGCTTTGATTTGCACTGGTAAGTCAGAGTGGATAGTCATTTGCAATGCGCGCACCCGACGAGGCTTTAGGGTTTCCTTACGACTAAGGGCATCAGCTACCACATTAGCCTTGCCTGGATGATACTTGATCACGCAGTCGTAGTCGTTCAACAACTCCACCCAACGACGTTGTCTCATGTTCAGCTCCTTCTGTTCAAAGATGTGCTGGAGACTCTTGTGATCGGTGTAAATGGTGCACTTGGTACCGTACAAGTAGTGTCTCCATATCTTGAGCGCAAACACAACGGCTCCCAATTCTAAGTCATGTGTTGTGTAGTTTTTCTCGTGAACTTTCAGTTGACGGGAAGCATAAGCAATCACCTTCTCGCGTTGCATTAGCACACAACCGAGACCTTGGATAGAAGCATTACAGTAAACTACAAAATCGTCTGTTCCCTCAGGCAGGGATAGAATCGGTGCTGTACAGAGTTTCTACTTCAGAACCTGAAATGCGGATTCTTGTTTGTCACCCCAATTGTATGCAGTGCCTTTATGAGTTAACGCGGTGAGAGGTTGAGCAATCTTTGAAAACCCTTCGATGAATCGTCGATAATAGCCAGCCAACCCAAGAAACTGTCGTACCTCAGTCGGAGTCTTAGGTGTAGCCCAGTTCTTGATGGCTTCTATTTTTGCCGGGTCAACATGTATTCCATTCTCATTGACAACATGACCCAAAAATTGGACCTCTCGTATCCAGAAGTCACACTTTGAGAATTTAGCATACAGTTGTTCTCGTTTCAGCAGCTCCAGTATCAGTCTAAGGTGCTCCTCGTGTTCCTCCTTATTCTTTGAATAGATAAGGATGTCATCGATGAAGATAATGACGAACTTGTCCAAATAGGGTTTGCACACTCGGTTCATGAGGTCCATGAAAACCGCTGGCGCGTTGGTCAACCCGAATGGCATAACCAAAAACTCATAGTGGCCATGCCTAGTTCTGAACGCAGTCTTTGAAATGTCTTCATCACGAACCCTTAGTTGATGATATCCCGACCTCAGGTCTATCTTGGAATAGAAACTCTACCCTTGAAGCTGATCGAACAAATCATCGATGCGCGGAAGAGGATAACGATTCTTAACCGTTACTTTGTTCAATTCCCTATAGTCAATACACATGCGAAAAGTTACATCCTTTTTCTTGACAAATAGGACTGGAGCTCCCCATGGTGATGAACTAGGTCTGATAAACCCTTTATCCAATAGCTCCTGCAATTGCTTAGACAACTCTTGCAGTTCTTTTGGAGCTAATCTGTACGGTGCTTTCGCAATAGGTGGGGCTCCAGGTACCAAATCAATCTGGAACTCGGCTTGGCGTTGCGGTGGGAGGCCAGGTAGGTCTTCAGGGAAAACCTCGGGATAATCACGTATAACAGGGATATCTTCAATCTTCTTTTCTTCGGTGGTCTTCTCTGTGATCATAGCTAAGATGGCAGTATGGCCTTTGCGTAAGCACTTCTGGGCTTTCATATACGAAATAATGCTAGAAACGACACCACTTTTTTCACCCTGAACGGATAAGACTTCACCACTAGGGAGTGGTACACGAATGATTTTCTCGTGACAGAAAATTTCGGCTTGGTTTTTAGATAACCAATCCATGCCAACGACTACGTCAAAACTACCCAGTGTAACAGGCATAAGGTCTATCCCAAATTTGTGTCCTGATAGCTCTAAATTACATCCTCTAAGAATATGAGTTGCCTCGATCATTTTACCGTCAGCTAGTTCTACCGTATAACTAGGGTTCATTTCAGTCAAGGTTACATCTAAAAGCTTGCTAAACTTAGTAGATATAAAACTCTTATCAGCACCGGTATCGAATAACACGGAAGCAAAACAATCGTTTAGAGGAAACGTACCGGTAACTACGTTTTGATTGTTTCTTGCTTCACCAGAACCAATCACAAAAGCACGACCTCTGGCGCCATTTCCATTGTTGTTATTTCCGTTATTTCCCTTGTTGCCATTCTTCAGTTGTGGCCAATCCTTCCGGTAATGGCCCTCCTTACCACACTCAAAACAGCCTCTAGTCGCTTCACCCTGTCGTTGTTGATGAGGCTGTTGCTTGGTCATCAGTTCACCCTGGCAGTCTTTAGCAGCATGACCCATCTTTCCACACCTTTGACAGCGGAATCGATCACACTGGCCAAGGTGATGAAAATTACACTTGTTGCATTTTGGATACTTGCCCGCGTAGTTGCTCGATCCCTGACCATTGTTGTTGTTGTTCTGATCATTGTTTGTGAAGCTTCTAGACGAATCAAACTTTCTAAACTGCTGTTGTTGGTTGTTGTTGGAGTTTGAGGACTTGTTAGTAGTACCATCCCACTTTCGCTTATTATTGGATGAGCCAGATGCAGTGCCACGTTTAGGCAAGGTACCATGTGCCACTGCCTGATCGGTGAGCTTATGAGCTAGCCGGATAGCCTGCTGAATAGTGACAGGATCAGCAGCCATCACACTAGCTTGGATTTGAGGAGCTAGACCATCAATGTACTTCTCAATCCGTTTGTAAGCCGGGGTCACCATCTGAGGACATAAAGCAGCCAACTCGTGTGAACGAGTCGTATATTCCTCAATGTCAGAACCAACCATCTTAAGATTCCAAAACTCTGTTTCTAGTTTCTGGACTTCGTTTCTGGGGCAGTATTCTTCCTTCATTAGTATTTTGAAATCATCCCTAGGCATACCATTAGCAGCATCAAGTCCTAAAGTCTGGACCTGTGAGTTCCACCATGTCAAAGCTGGTCCTTCCAGTGTGCCAGAGGCGTATTTGACACGACTTCCAGCAGGACAGTTGCACATGGCGAACACTGACTCGAGCTTCTTTAGCCAGTGAAGTAGTGTGACAACACCCTCAGAACCACTGAAAGAGTGAGGCTTATAGTCCATAAACATCTTGAAGGTACAGATAGTTTGACCTCCTTGTTTCAAATTTTGGTTGTTCTTATTCTGATAGCGGGCCTGCTCATAAGCTGCAAGCGCGTCAGCTACACGCTCATTGATGATGGTATCAAGCTCAGCTTGAGTCATGTTGATGTTTCCTCCTCCACTCGGGCGTCCAGGTCTTCTTCCAGACATGATTCTTCAATTCACAATACACGACAGTCACTATCAAATAATTATTGATAACAGTAAATTGTTTCATACTAGTAGGAATGGAGGATTTGTTTGCATATCGATAGTGGGGTTTCATGAGAACCGAGACCTCATGTCTCCAAGTATAGAAATGAAAATTTATACGGATTATGACCGTTATCACCCAATAGAGTTACCAGAATTCTCATGCATGACAAATTACAATTACGTGTGCACCCGTGATTCTAATTTGCTTTGCATGGTCATTCATGGTTCCTCCCAGTCGTGATAACATACCTTGTCAAGTACCGAGTGCTATCTGTTAAGACTAGCGAAGATGATAGGGCATGTTGGAAATAGAAACAAGTACGATAGAGTTAGAAAAGTAATGTGTGTTGTTCTCCTTGTTTGTCATCGTTAGGTTTGTCGTGTGTGTTAGAAAAGAGTTTCGTGTTCCCAAGTGGTAATGTTAGGTTCGAGTTGTCGTTGCTTCAACTCCGAGAGTGAAGAATCATATGTAGATGTTGGAAGTGAGCGAGCGGGACTCCCTGCCCCTCTGTTAGTCGAGGATGATACAGGTGACATAGATATTTGTGTGTATTGACCATATTTTATCACTCATCCCAGAAATCCCCAGGTAAGCATAACTGGTCTCGCAATGAGATTTATACGATATGCTTGCCTTAGCCCGGAGGCCTTTTGCCAGGAAATCCAGAATACAGGTGTCTATGTGTCACACAAATGGGTAATGTTTGATCGTTCAGCAATGTAATGTTAGCATGCCAGGAGGATGTCCGTACAATAGTTGCAATCATGTAAGAGTGTCTATGCAGTACTAGTGTTGTGTCTAAGGCTATAGTCTAGATACAAATGCAATCCTAGTTCTCTATAACCAATGGCTCTGATACCAATCTGTCACACCCTCAATTTCCACAAACGGGGTTTTACCGTTAGGCGTGTGACATACCAGGATCTCAGACATGGTCATATCAAACGACACTATATAAGTTTAAAAATAAACGTTTGACTTAAATCAAAGTACATAAAAGAAATGAATAACAGTGCGGAAGCGAATAACGAAATGTAAACAATACTGAAAGTCTGAAATGTTAAATCAAAATAATGTCTAATGCAATATAAATGGATCTGATGAATGCATCTCCTGAGTGCATTCCTTAATCGTGAATCATGAGATTAAGCGTTCCTGTTACCTGAGAAAACATACTAAAGTGTGTCAATATAAAGTTGGTGAGTTCACAGGTTTTATCACAGATAAAAATGTTTGAAACTGTTTGAATGTTTGTAACTGTTCGTCTGTTTGTAACTGTTCGACTGTTTGAATGTTTGTAACTGTTTGAAATGGGATAGTAATTAAAGCATATAGATAGGTAGCTAGCCTATAATCATGTTACTTAGCGTTTCGAACCGAAGCTGACTGTTTGTACGTCCAATATGTTTGCTGTTTACCCGTCACGTCTCGCAAGACAGTGACAAATGTTAGGTCAATAATGCACCCGTTTGACCTCCAATCAAGCTAGCGCGACTAGCTTGGGCGGGGTTTGTCAGACCCAGTAGTACTACTCAGAATTACCTCGCTACATATTACTAACGGTTCGAGAATGTTGGGACTGTTTATATGTTTGCACTAACGTAAAAGGTGATATCAATAATACTAAAAACTATTTATAAAACATGTTTGCATGTTTTCTCCCCCAAAAAAGGAAAGAAAGTAAAATAGGGGCCGTGAATACTCACCTTGATTGCACAGTAAGGAAATAATGTTCGTACAACGATTAGGATTTCGGTTAACCTGAATTTCATTTAATAGGAATATAACTAATGTTAGTTATTATTTACGAGTTTATGGTTAATAATATGATTAACGTTCGAATATTCGAATATGGATTAGGGTTTTGATAGAATTATGAGTTTTGTTTAAGTAATTAAATTCATAAAATAAATATCATATTTTTAATCCATTTAACGAATTATTAAGTGTTTTAGAAATGAATTTTGATGTAACGATGATGTTCAACATGTAATTAAGTCTGTATGATTAACGAAGAATAATTACAAAAATATTATTCTAAACCGTTCGTTTAAAGTATATTTTATAAAATAAACCATATTTGTAGATAATTTGGTAAAACTTTAATATAATCCAGAAAATTATTTGATGCTCAAAAATATAAACAAGATTTATATAAATTATTTTTATAATTTTTAGAAATTTTTCTGTATTTTTTTAAAGCCTAAAAGCCCTAAAAAATAGGTTGAGGGTGCCCGAGTTCGAACCCGGGACCTCAAGGTGGTGAGGGCTTATGACTAAGCAGTAAACCAAGGCCGTAGCCACGGTAAACAATGGTTCCAATTGGTTTTAAACATTAACCAAAAGAAACCCCCAAATCCGCGAACCCTAGGATGTTCTTGGGTTCAATTGAGCATCAAATCATCAAAGATTATAGAAATAAACATGGGGCTTTGATTCCCCATGTAATTTCGTGCATGTTCATGTGTTTAATTTACCAAAAGAAGTCGAATTGATGATGAACACCACGAAGAACAGTCGCGACAGAGTTTGAATCCAATTCGTGTGCAGATGTTAATGAAAATCAAATTAACTTCGTGTGTAGCTTCGTGTGATGTTCTTGTTGCAAAGCCCTATGTCAATTTGGTGTAAAAGAGCTTAGAACATGGATCCCCGTTAAGTTGCAGGTCGTGACCGAGGAGAGTAATTGAATTCGATGATTTAGTTCATTGCAGTTGGATTTGTGAGTGGTGTACGCTTATAAGCATTCATACTATGGTGTGGGTGCGATTACTTTGGATTATTATATCGTTTTAATGGGATTTATTAACTGTAAAGATGCCGACAATCGGGATGGGTGGGTTTGGTAGTAGACCGCACTCGATTATTCAAATTACAGTGGGCTCTAGTTTGAATCTTACCCGCGTTGTTGTCGGGGATGATTAATTCGGTTAAAAACGAGTGATTTTGGGTGTTGGGGGGGTCGCCGGAGTTGTTGCCGGCCGGTGAAGGTGGTCGACGGTGGGGGGAAGGGGGTGGTTTAAAAAAATTACAGCTTTGGTCCCTGTGGTTTCTGAGTTTACTATTTTATGTGCAAAGTTTTTAAACCAAGCTTTAAATATTGAAATTTCATCCCTAAACTTTTTAGGGTTTAGTTTTTAATAATAACCTTTATTATTATTATCAATATTATTATTATTATGATTATTATTATTATTATTATTATTATTATTATTATTATTATTATTGTTATTATTATTATTATTATTATTATTATTATTATAATTTTTGTAATTATTGGAATCAATAACGTATTAAACTTTAATTGTTTATAAAAATACGGGATGTTACAATCGGTCTATCCCATTAAGCGTAATCCCGCTAGCCAATGAAAGGACTACTCTTCTTGGACTGTGAGGAATAAAAACTAGCTCGACCGGAAGGGAGAGGATAGACGAATCAGTAACTGAAATGAAAGCTGGAGTGAAAGCCCAATAGATCCCATTTTTTTTATCGCTCCACATAGCTTGCTGCTCCTGCTGCAACACTTGCAGCCTCCTCTCTAAATCCCTTATGTTTCGACTTTTACACGCACCAAAACAATTATCAAGGCGTATTTCTTGGAGTTTTCTGAAATGGTGTTGGTTGAAAAAATATTTACCAAAATAGGTGATGTGAAAAATATTTACCAAAATGCGTGTTTTTCTTATTTATTTTGTATTTAAGTTTTGTTTTGTTGTAAACATGCCAGTTCCATATCTACGACGTTTCAAGAAATTCGTTTGTGATTCAAGCAGCCATTGAAGTTTCCATCTTCTCTACGTAACCAATTGAATTAGTTTTTCAAGAACTTGATTGTGATTTAAGCATGAGCTATCGACAAAATGATCCCCATCCATTTACTCAGATAATCAAAATTATTTTTTTAATCAAGCTAATTAAAACCAGTTTTCATGGACACTCTATATAAGCCATGTTGGGTTAAGGTTTACCCGATTGAGTTGCAGGTAATTAAAATCAGTAACTTTCATACTTTGATAGAAGACTTAATTATTATAAATTGCATATTCTTGAAATCACATAAGATTATTTTGAGGATTTGATATAGTAATTAAACTTTATTTACGGGTTAAATACATTACCGAATAAGATTACATTGAAATAAGAAAAGATTATTTGGCATATCATTCAATCTGGAAGTACATAATTGAATTGGCTTGTTTTCTTAGAAAATAAAACCTAAATACATAATAAATAGAAAAAAATACCCATTCTGATAAATAGTTTTTAAATCACCCAATTTGGTATAAATTTTTTCCACCAACACCAATTTAGGAAAAAACTCTATTTGTTGTCATCGGTTTAAATGGTTGACATTTTTTTTAACTAGAATGATTAACAAAAGGAGGCACTGAACTGCAGTAAAAATACAATAACAAGTTATAAGTTTGAAAACGTAAAAAGAATTATTTTTTTTTTCACAACAATACTGTACTCGTTTTAAAGATAAAAAACACTCGCTTTTATGATATAACTTTTTAAATAATAATGTCGTATATAAAAGTTAAACGTTTTCAAAATCGCAGAATTTTAAAAAAGAAAGTTAACAAAAATGGATAACACTACAAGGAACAAGACCATTAGCGGCGACATATGTCGCCGCTATTGATACCCATTTTCGCCGCTAATACTAATAGCGGCGACTTGTCGCCGCTAATTAGTCGCCGCTAATGATTCGTCGCTAATGTGGAAAATATCGCCGCTAAAGAGTCGCCGCTAAAGATGTCGCCGCTAATTCCATCATTTGCGGCGACAATATCGCCGCTATAAATTCAAATAAAAAATTCCGGGAAGGACTTTTAGCGGCGACACATGTCGTCGCTAATAGTCAATTTTTCAATTTAATTTTTTTTATTTTTTTAATTTCCATTTTTATAAACCGAAAAAACCTGTAAATGGATTGAAACGGGCCACGTGCTATGAGCCGAACTCATGTTACCAAATAGATTGAAACCGTCAGCTGCAAGTCCTAGGCAGACGTTTTGGGGTTCTCTCGAGAAGGTAGGGTACTTTATATCAAAATCTTTCCATAAAGAACCATCAACCAGATGACGCATCGTACCATCTTCTGATCGTCCGGTATTATGCCAAATCATATCTTTTGCAGTGTGCCTTGAAGAATACAGGCGGCGTAGCCTGGGGGTTAAAGGAAACCATCGTAACACCTTGTGAGGTAACTTTTTGCCCTTTGTATTTGTATCGACCTACCGACTCTCGTTACAAACTGGACAACTTTGTAACAATAGGTTTTCTGCCCAGAAAAGAGCACAATCATATTTGCACACGTGTATCGACTCATACCCTAAACCGATCTTCTTTAATGTCTTCTTGGCTACATAGTGAGAAGAGGGAATTTTGTTACCTTCAGGATGTGAAGACTGCAACAACTCAAGGAGCTTATCAAATGAGCTATTGGTCCATTTATTTTTCACCTTAATATTCATAAGCTTTGCTAAAAATTCAAGAGAAGAAAACTTAGTACAACCAGGATATAATTCTGATTGAACTTCCTCTAACAAGTCCTCAAAATCATCACGGACACCACTACTCTCTTCCATAACGTCTTCGATAACGTCAGCCATTTCGTTTGTTGGCTCAACATCATTTACAACCACAACTTCAGGAATTAAACTTTCACCATGATAGATCCAATCCTCATACGTCCGACACATGCCCCATATTTCTAAATGATATTTCATTTTAACCCATCCTAATAATTGAGTATTCTGACATTTCCTACACGGGCATCTAATCATGCCATATTTGTCGATATATTTTTCACTCATATCGATAAAAGAGCTGAGTCCTTGCTGATACTCGGGTGATCTACGGTTCGGATTAAGAATCCAACTTTTATCGACAGACATGATTACAGCACTGCAATATAGTTTACAATTTAAATGGAGAAATATAATCATGGTGATTAGAAGTCAATTTCTAATAATGAACAACGATTAAAAGTCAATTTATTATTGTTATTCATCATACGTAATTATAACTTAACCATTTACATCGTTAATCTAAATAGTTCAAATATTTAGCAAAACTAAAAGTATATATTAACAAATTTAGTTTCTCATCCTAACAAGAAATATTACTTCTAATCCTAATCTAAATAGTTTAAAAGTTAACCATGTACATCGTTAATATGATTTTAACAAATATATATATCAACTAATCAACACTTAAATCATAAAATATATGTTATCTCATCCAAAATAACAATAATCAAACAAATAATTTTATCAATTAATTTAGTACAACTAATTTGTCCATTTCTAATACAAGTTTTCTATACTTTCAACTAATTAGAACCAACTAATAACAAAATTCCCAAATACATATAGTTCAAATACTAAACAAAACTTAAAGAATATATCAACAAATTTAGTTTCTCATTCTAAATATAGTTTCAACAAATATTACTTTTAATCCTAATCTAATTAGTTCAAAACTTAACTATCTACATCTTTAGCGTAGTTTTAACACATATATATATATATCAACTAATCAAAACTTAAATCATCCATATATGTTATCTCATCCTATGAGTGGGATATACTGGGTTTGTTTGTTTGTTTGTTTTATATGTTATCTCATCCTAATGTGGTTTTAACAATAAACCCAATCACAACCTAAAGCATTTACATTTATTAAATAAAAAAATAAAAAAAATAAAAAAATAAAAAAATACCGAATGTAGAATCTTTTGCAGTAGCGGCGACGGAACACGAGCAAAAGCGGCGACGGTGGTCGGATCTTGGTTTGTGGGTGGCCGGCCGTAGGTGGTGGTGGCGACGGTGGTCGGATCTTGGTTTGTGGGGTTGTGCTGGGGGTGGGTGGTGGCTGCGCGGCTGTCGAATGGTGGGTGGTGGCTAGGCCGGAGGTGGTGATGGGGGGTGGTGGCTGCGCTCGGGTGTAGGTGGTGGTGTGTAGAGAGGAGGTGGTGGAGGAGGAGGTGGCCGGAGGAGGTGGTCGCCGGAGGTGGTCGGAGGAGGTGGTCGCCGGAGGTGGTCGGAGGAGGTGGTCGCCGGAGAGGGGTGAAGGGCTAGCAGGTCGATCGTCGGAGAGTAAGCTGAAAGGGGTGGAGGGAAAGTGAGCAAAATGGCTACAAAACCCGCGTATAGCTGAAAAGGTATTAGCGGCGACATGTCGCCGCTAAAGGCGTCGCCGCTAATACCTAACGTACGATTAAACATGAGCCGTCAGATCAAAGTGTTTTTGAACAGTTAGATGTGGTTCATTTAACGAACGGTGGATCATCACTCATTAGCGGCGACAGGTCGCCGCTATTGGCGTCGCAACTAATGGCGTCGCCGCTAAAGGCCCTGTCGCCGCTAATAGTGTCGCCGCTATTGCCAGCTTTTCTTGTAGTGATAAGTGAGCTCGATTAGAAAACACTATCATCCGAAGCAGAGTTATAAATTTGTTGTTAAAAAGAATATTACACAACCATTTAATTGTAGAAACATGTTATGTGATTAGTGTTATAATTTATTTAAAACTATTAACGTGAGAGATAAAGAATGTGATTCGTTTCTGAATATGTTTTGCTCGTAGTAATAATTTTTAAACATAACGTTACTTTCAATTATAGAATATTTTAAGTCATCAAATAATTTGTTCCGATATTTGAACATTTATTAAATTAAAATAATCAATATATAATCTTTTTTAGGAGAGGTCTTATCGTTCAAGTAACTACAAAAGATATAACCAAAATTTTTCAATATATATAGTTTAGTATACTAGTTGGAACCTGCGTATTGCGATGGGTTACAAAAACCAAAACAAATGTTTAAAAGTCGATAGATGTGGAAGAATGAATTGGTATTTAAGTTTTTAATACAAACAAGTTTTTTTAATTAGTTAACACGTTTATTTTGCTTGATGAGATCATGCCAATTAATAGAATCTTAAGCTTGTTCAATTCACTATAAAAATAATATAGTTTAAAACATCCTTAACCCAAGTAGTTAATGTGAACTACATAAGACATGTAAATGTGAAGAGTCTTGAGTTCAACTCTCACTCTATAATAATAATGATCGGGGTTAAGTCAGAAGGTTTTCCTACTTGTGAATTTTCTCTTGGTGGTTGGGGTGCGATCTCGGCTAGTAAACGGATAAGTGAGCTTGGTTAAAATGACGCTATCTTTCGAGGCAGAATCGCATAGTTCCTGTTAAAAAAAAAAGAATATTACACAACCATATTACACCAAGTACTTTCTTAACTACTTGGATAATTTTAGTTTAACCTCCCACCTTTTTGTAGCTTATAAAGATATTATTTTAATGAATCACAAATGCACGTAAAGTATTGTGTGCATACATATTACACCAAGTACTTTCTTAATTTCTTTGTAACATTCAAAGTTGATATGTTATACATGAAATGGATGAAACATGTACAATGAAGGTGGAGGTTATGCTTTCATTTGAAAGTAAGGAACCATGTGTTTAAAATAGATGTAATTATAAGGCTTCTTGAATGGGGAAATTGAAGAAATATTCGTCGTTGAGGGGATTTGACTATGTTGCTAGCTCGCTTTCTCAGGTTTCTAATAATCTTGATAATGCTCTTTAGCAATGTTGTTAGGACCGGATCGGACCGGCCGGTCCGACCGGTTCGACCGGGATTCGGAGGCCTGTCCGGTCCGGTCGAGGGTGGTTCGTTTTTGGAGAGTTGAACCGGCCGGTTCGAACCGAGTCGGCGGTTGGACCGGCCAACCGGTTCGGGTCCGACCAGATTTTGATTTTTTTTTTTCTTTGATTTTAGTGGGTAAAAACGGGGTGTTAAACCATAAATTAGTACTTTGTATATACAAATATAGTTAAGTTTTATATATAACTATAAAATATATGTATAAATCATATATAAATTACTTATATTTAATTACATATATAAATATAATTAAAATATAGTTAAATCCGGTCCATCCGGTCCGACCGGTCCGACCGGTCCGACCACCAAACCAGTAAGCCGTCCGGTTCGACGTCCGATCCGGTTCTGAGAACATTGCTCTTTAGCTGATTAACCTAATAATTATTGTGTAACTAAATTAATATTATAACTAAATCTAGTGAGGCTGACAATATCCCACAACCAATGTTTCTTCAAAAAGGCAATAACTATATAGTTAACATGATGGGAAGAAACTATAATTATAAGGACAGAAAAATAATTTCATCAAAATTCAAGAGTGGTCCAGAGGAAGAAACCGAAGGAGGATTAATGCTTATAAAAGAGTCCTACTAAAATTATATAGGACGTTTTGCATGACGTTTATATCTTGTTGCATGCTGTATACCTTGTAAAAATAATCAATATTTCGGTTTAAGTTTTATATGATTTGTTATTTTTCTAGTCACACTTTAGCATTTTTAAGTACTGTTTTGATCTGGTTCAAATATTCTTTCTGGTTTCTGGATAACTGGCAAGTTTAAACGTGTCCGGTCCAAATATGTGTAACCGAACTGGTGATAAACTAACAAAAAAACAAGTACAACGGTTGGTCGTTGCTACCGCTATCGGGTTATTTTACTAGTATATATTAATATATATTTTGATATATACATTGGAAACATGAAGACTATTAACATTATAGTTCTCCCACTAACATATCTTTATATGCATTCTGTTAGATTTTTTGTGACGTGTCGCGGTCTTTCTACTTTACCAAATAATCAGTTAAAAGACTTTTGATTTGTATTCTTGCAGCGTTATAAATAAATGAATTGAGCGAATATGAATAAAGTTTTGTTTACGTTTGTTTGTTAAGTTTTTATCAGATTTGTTTATGTTTGTTTGGTAAGCTTTTATCAGATTAAAGAACAACTTTTCATGCACACATAATCAACCAAGATTTCCAATCGTGTTTGTTTATTAAACCACTAGCAATCTTTCCGTTTTTTCCTATTTTTTCTAGTGTAACACATTAGCATCACGTAAGTTTTACTCATTTTTCTCAATTTTCCTAGTTTTTCACAATTTTATATGGTGTCGTGTCAGTTTTTCTCCGTTCCTTAGAGATGGAACTACATTGGGAAGAATAGGGTTAACTAATACCATTCTTTTTTCGGATCCAAGATGAACGTATAATACATGAATTTCGAATGACACTAATTTTTTTATGATTGACATCATTTTTTTGGGAAGAAAATAATTTTCCCATTACGGATCGGTTTTAAAAAAATATATAAGTTCTTTTGTAAGTTAAAAAAGTAATAAAAAAGATATACCGGTTGCAAAAAAATAAATCCTAAGTCAATTCACATTTTCTTTTTGGCATTTATTAATTAGTTTTACCGGTTGCAAAAAACACATTGGATGTCCATTGGTCTATTATTTATTAAAGTTAACATTAGTTGTATTGGTTGCAACCCGAGTATTGAGAGATACTTTTATTCAATGAAACATGTAAAGACAGATTTGCATGAGTGATGAACTTATGAATGATGCTTGTATTTGATATATTAAAATATTGTTTGCAAAAATTTTCATTGAAGATGTGATTCATCGGTTATAAAACATTAAAATTCGTAGGGAACAACTATAAAAGATATTTTCTAATATTTTAATGATATCGTATTTCTTAGTGATAATGTCTTTCGTTGTGTGATCTGAACTGACCTTTGACCGTTGTTGGACCAAAAGAACCAATGAGCCAGATCAGAAAAACCATTAAGTCCCACAGACATCATAACAACTGAAGAAGACTACATCAGCTGAAGACAAAGTCTGAAGACAAGTACTGAAGACAAAGTCTGAACACAAGTACTGAAGACAAAGTCTGAAGACAAGTACTGAAGACAAAGTCTTAAGACAAGTACTGAAGACAAAGTCTGAAGACAAGTACTGAAGACAAAGTCTGAAGTCAAGTACTGAAGACAAAGTCTGAAGACATCAGCTAAAGACAAAGTCTGAAGGTCAAGTCTTCAGAGGTTGTCACAACAGCTGAAGTAGTACTCTTCAGTAGTTGTGATGGTTTACTTTTCAGTAGTTGTCTTTATCAGTTCAGTAGTTTGTAATCAGTAGTTCAGTAGTTTATTTTCAGTAGTTATAGTATTAGTAATACTTAGCTTCTATTGTAAGAAGATGTCCTCAGCTGTTGTGGACATCTTCAGTAGTTTTAGTTATTTTCAGTTGTTTATGTAAAACGGTTAGATGTCACTATCAAGTGACATCTGCTGACGTCACCTTTCTTCTATAAAAGGAAGGCTGACCTAATTTGTATGTACCGAAGCTTGTGTATGAATGAAAACATTCTATTTTGCACAAAACTTTCTCTCTTTATAACCGTACTGTTTCATTGAATATCCTTTGTGTTCTTGCTTAAATTTCGTCTAATTCTTATACTATTCCGCTGCAAATCATAACCTAATTGATCAAACTAGATCTTAGATCCCTTCAAATGGTATCAGAGCCGGTTAATCATTGATCGATTTAATAATTGATCATTGAAACTGCTCTTTTGATATCTAAGTTTGATCGAATTAGCAAATTTGCAAGAATTGGTTATAGAGTTTGAGTTTCTGTTGCTTCCGGTGAATTAATTTGAGGTTCTTCGTGTTTAAAACAGAATTGTTGAGTTTTTGAGCTAGATTTTTTAAAATTACATTGAATTTGTTTGATAATAATATTATTAATAATAAAAATATAAATAACAATAATAATAATATTAATAATAATAATAAATAATAATATTAATAATAAGTTCAGGGGTTGTTTTTGTCATTTTAGAAACTTTAAAAAGAAGTTTGTACATAAAATGATAATAACCTAAAACTTCAGGGGCCAAATGTGTAAATATTAAAACTCAAACTGCTTTCTCTCTCCTCTCTCGCGATTTTCCGGCACCGGATCCGGCCGGTCGCCGGCGGCTCTCCGGCGAAGCCAAAAACCGGCATTTTTGCCGCGGATTTAACCCCACAATATACCAAATCGATCGTGGGAAGGATTCTCACAATAATACATGTTTAATTTATGAAAAGTTGCCTGGATTACATGGTTAGTGGATCACCAACTCCACCACTTTAACACACCTAATCTAAACCACTCAATTGATAAAAATAAACAAATTAAATCAACCCAATCGATTATATAACAAATCCTAATCTATTGCAACAATCAATTCCTACTGAAACAAACAAAAAAACTCCGTTCGATCACTGCCATTGCCGCGACAAAGTTGTGATTGACTCAATACTTTGATTAGTCAACGTACTCGCCTTGATTTACGAATCAAACGATTACACCTGGAACATCTCATTGCTATTATGCCAAATTCTCGACTGTCGTTTTCGTGTTGAATATCTCATATTACCCAATTTCCATGAAAATTCTTAATGATCTTTCAGAATGGCTTCTTGTCAAATCCGTTCACGGTCTAGAAACTCTGGCCGTAAGATTTCTGCTATTGTAGCACGTGAAGTTACTACAGTCATATACAAGTCTTTAAGGCAAATAGGTCAAATTACCTTGATATGTTCCATTTGGTAATCTAAGCTACGCTTGTCCTAACCTAAAGCGAGACTCGTTTCCTTAGTACTCGTGCCTTGCCGAATTTAATCGAAAAACCCGGTTTTCTTAAATTCCCATATGTCCTATAGTAATTGTCCATACTTTGAATATTTGATATAAAATGCATCTATTGAATATGTCAAAGTGTGAATTCTCACCAAACAATTTCATGATAGATGGACGCACCAGCGGGTAGAGGCAGAGGTAGAGGACGCGCTAGGAGAACTGTTCCAACAGGGATGACTCCTGAAGAAATACAAGCCTTGGTCAATCAAGGTGTTGCTGCAGCCCTAGCCACTCAGGCTGCTCAGAATGGTCATCACTATTCGTATAAAAAGTTCCTAGACTGCAAGCCAGATATCTTCACTGGGGCAGAAGGGGCCATTGGGCTCATAAGGTGGTTTGAGAAATGTGAATCCATCTTCGCTATATCTGAATGTCCCGATGAGAGTAGGACCAAGTATGCCTCCGGAGCCTTGAGTGGAGCTGCACTCTCGTTCTGGAAGGCCGAAGTTCAAGACTTACTCTCTCCCTAGCCAATGCTATGGCTTGGGAGGAATTCAAACAACTGATGATAGAAATATTCTGTCCGAGGGAAGAAGTACAAAGGTTTGAAACCGAGTGCTGGAACCATAAAATGGTGGGATCTGAAATTGAAAAGTATACCACCGAAAATCATGAGTACGCAACTTTGTGTCCTCATATGATGGAGCCTGCTCACATAAGAATTGAAGGCTATATCCGTGGACTGTCTCCAGTCATTCAGTCTAGGGTCACTTCCTCCAACCCAACTTCAATTCAACAGGCCATTAGGATAGCTCACAAGCTGACTAATGAGGCTGTGGCTCAGGGGAAGTTACCACCAAGAAACAAAGGTAAGGGTATTGCTGCTGAAAGCTCGGGAAAGAGAAAGTTTGAAGATGCTAAAGACAGTGAGAGTCAAGGTACAAGCAAGAAGCAAGATCAGAAAAAGCACCATGACAATCAGGGCATTCCGCCTAGATGTCAGAGGTGTGGCAGGCGTCACCAAGGCAAGTGTACTGTAATCATTTGCTACAAATGCAACAGGAAGGGGCACACTGCTCCTGAATGTAGAATCAAGACGCAAGATCAAGGAAAAAGGGATGGTAATCAGCAGAATGGTGGAAAGAAGGAAGTTATTTGTTTCAGATGTAGAGAAAAGGGCCATATTGCTAAAGATTGCACTGGGGAAAAGAAAGATACAGCCAAGGGCAGAGCTTTAGTTATTGGCAAAGGTGAGGCTCTAAAAGACCCTAACGTTATTATGGGAAAATTTTTGGTGAATAATGTTTATGCTATAGTATTATTTGACACAGGAGTTGATAGAAGCTTCGTATCTAATACTTTCTATAAGCACTTGAATGTAAAACCTGTACCCCTAGATGAGCCATATGTTGTAGAAGTAGCAAATGGAAAATCCTTGACCGCATCACAAATCATGAAAAACTGTACACTAGATTTATCAGGTCATATCCTACCAATATACCTCATGCCCATTACTTTAGGAAGCTTCGATGTGGTAGTTGGTATGGATTGGCTATCCAAAAACTCTGCAGAAATTATCTGTAAAGACAAAATGATTCGCATCCCCCTACCAAATGATGAAGTCCTGTGTGTGGAGGGAGATAAGACTGGTGTCGTGATGGGAGTTATTTCTTACTTGAAGGCTCAAAAATGTCTTCGAAAAGGACATACTGTTGTCCTAGCCTTGGTCACTGACAAAGATAAGAAAGAAAGGAAGATTGAAGATGTACCAGTCGTCAGGGAATTTCCTGAGGTGTTTCCTGATGAACTGCCTGGGTTGCCCCCTAGAAGAGAGGTCGAGTTTTCAATCGAGTTAGTACCTGGAGCTACACCTGTAGCTCAGGCACCATACCGTCTCGCACCTTCTGAATTAAAAGAACTATCTGACCAGCTTAGGGAACTCCTTGATAAAGGATTCATCAGACCTAGCTCGTCACCATGGGGAGCACCAGTGTTATTTGTGAAGAAGAAAGACGGAACTTTCCGGATGTGCATTGACTATCGAGAACTAAACAAAGTGACGATCAAGAACCGTTATCCCTTGCCACGTATTGACGACTTATTTGACCAATTGCAAGGTTCAAGCATTTACTCCAAGATAGATCTTAGAAGCGGCTATCATCAGTTGAGAGTCAGAGATGAAGATATTGTGAAGACGGCTTTCAGAACTCGGTACGGTCACTTTGAATTCAAAGTCATGCCGTTTGGGCTAACAAATGCACCTGCCGTATTCATGGATCTCATGAATCGTGTATGCAAGCCTTATCTAGACAAGTTTGTCATTGTCTTTATTGATGACATCTTGATCTATTCCAAAAATAAGCATAAGCATGAAAAACATTGAGATTGGTCCTTGAACTACTAAAGAGAGAGGAGCTCTATGCTAAGTTCTCGAAATGTGATTTCTGGCTTAAAGAAGTTCAATTCCTTGGTCATGTGATTGATGCTAAAGGAATTCATGTAGACCCAGCTAAAATTGAATCCATCAAAAGTTGGCCTACACCTTCTAATCCAACGGAAATTAGGCAATTTCTTGGCCTAGCGGGCTATTATAGGAGATTTATCGAGGGATTCTCCAAGATAGCTCAACCATTGACCATGCTTACCCAAAAGGGAGTAGCATATCATTGGGGATTCAAGCAAGAGGCTGCTTTTCAAACACTGAAACAGAAGTTGTGCAATGCACCTATATTGTCCCTACCCGACGGTATTGAAGACTTGGTAGTCTACTGTGATGCTTCTGTTCAGGGACTGGGATGTGTTTTGATGCAACGTGACAAAGTCATAGCCTATGCCTCAAGACAGTTAAAGGCTCATGAGAAGAACTATGCAACTCATGATCTAGAACTGGGAGCAGTTGTGTTTGCTCTTAAACTATGGAGACACTACTTGTACGGTACTAAGTGCACTATTTATACCGACCACAAGAGTCTTCAACACCTGTATAATCAAAAGGAGCTGAACATGAGGCAGAGGAGGTGGCTTGAACTACTAAACGATTATGATTGTGCCATCAAGTACCATCCTGGTAAAGCAAATATTGTGGCTGATGCTTTGAGTAGGAAAGAACATGTGAAACCTCGTAGAGTGCGAGCTCTACAACTTACCATTCAAAGCAACCTACCGGCACAAATTCTGAATGCTCAGACTGAAGCCCTGAAAGAAGAGAACGTTAAAGATGAAAACCTTCGAGGGCTAGACCAACAGTTTAAAGTTCATTCGGATGGGATACGCTTTATAGCAGGAAGGATTTGGGTACCCCTATACAGGAATCTTAGAAGCTTAATCATGGATGAAGCCCACAAGTCTAGATACTCTATCCACCCAGGTGCAGATAAGATGTATTACGACTTGAAGCTTGTTTACTGGTGGCCAAGAATGAAGGCAGATATTGCAACCTATGTCTCAAAGTGCTTGACTTGTTCTAAAGTCAAGGTCGAATACCAAAAGCCTTCAGGAATGTTGACCCAACCAGAAATTCCCGTGTGGAAGTGGGAAATGATAACCATGGATTTTGTCACTGGTTTACCCAAATCTCAGACGGGCAATGACACTATTTGGGTTATCGTTGACCGTCTCACCAAATCAGCTCATTTCATACCTATCCGTGAGAAAGACAAGATGGAGAAGCTTGCAAGGGTGTACATCAAAGAAATTATCTCTAGACACGGAGTGCCAGTGTCTATCATCTCTGATCATGACGCACGGTTTACATCAATCTTCTGGGGAAACTTCAGAAAGCTCTAGGCACTCGCCTAGATATGAGCACAGCCTATCACCCTCAGACTGATGGTCAAAGTGAAAGAACCATACAGACTCTTGAGGATATGCTTAGGGCTTGGGTTATTGACTTTGGAAAGAACTGGGAAGGTCATTTACCTTTGGTAGAGTTCTCATATAACAATAGCTATCATTCGAGCATCAAGGTGGCACCATTCGAGGCCTTATATGGACGTAAATGTAGATCACCGCTTTGCTGGGCAGAAGTTGGAGATAGTCAACTTACTGGTCCAGAGTTGATCTTTGAAACTCATGAGAAAATTGTCCAGATAAGAGAACGCATGTCTGCTGCCAGGGATCGCCAGAAAAGCTATGCTGATAAACGCCGCAAGCTACTGGAATTTCAGGAAGAGGATAAAGTTTTGCTAAAAATATCTCCCTGGAAGGGAGTAATACGCTTTGGGAAATGGGGGAAATTGAACCCTCGCTACGTGGGACCTTTTGAAATTGTCAGAAGGATCGGCCCAGTAGCCTATAAATTAAATCTGCCTGCTGAACTTGGTGGTGTGCATAATGTTTTTCACGTATCCAATCTAAGGAAGTGTTTATCCGATGAATCCCTGGTTGTGCCTTTAGAGGAACTACAAGTAGATGAGAAACTCAGATTTATTGAGGAACCAGTTGAAATCATGGATAAGGAAGTGAAACAACTTAAGCATAGCAAGATTCCGATTGTCAGAGTTCGGTGGAACTCCCGGCGTGGTCCTGAGTTCACTTGGCAACGAGAGGACGAAATGATGCGCAAGTATCCTAACCTGTTCAAGAATGTTGCCAGTACTTCTTAATTTTCGGGACGAAAATTCCTGTAACAGGGGGATGATGTGACAACTCGGAAAAATTTCATGAATTATATATATATAAATCTAGTATTTATATGATTATACAAAATTGTTTCTATATTTTTATTATTATTTGATAATAATATTATTAATAATAAAATATAAATAACAATAATAATAATATTAATAATAATAATAATAAATAATATTAATAATAAGTTCAGGGGTTGTTTTTGTCATTTTAGAAACTTTAAAAAGAAGTTTGTACATAAAATGATAATAACCTAAAACTTCAGGGGCCAAATGTGTAAATATTAAAACTCAAAATGCTTTCTCTCTCCTCTCTCGCGATTTTCCGGCACCAGATCCGGCCGGTCGTCGTCGGCTTTCCGGCGAAGCCAAAAACCGGCATTTTGGCCGCGGATTTAACCCCACAATATACCAAATCGATCGTGGGACAGATTCTCACAATAATACATGTTTAATTTATGAAAAGTTGTCCGGATTACATGGTTAGTGGATCACCAACTCCACCACTTTAACACACCTAATCTAAACCACTCAATCGATAAAAATAAACAAATTAAATCAACCCAATCGATTATATAACAAATCCTAATCTATTGCAACAATCAATTCCTACTGAAACAAACAAAAACACTCCGTTTGATCACTGCCATTGCCGCGACCTGCAACTGATCGAACACTCCTATTCGAGTTACAAACATCGAAATTTCCAGAGGGCTTTTGATCATTAGGGTTATTGGAAACTTCCTGTGAAGTTAATTTCATTTTCATCTACGTTTGATCATCGTTTGAATTCCACATTGGTCCGACCTGTTCTTCAATTGATTCTTGACGATTTGAACAACGAAACAGGTAATTAAACATACTCATATACTCGTTTGATCTTAAGGAATAAAAGCCCTATGGTTTTGATCGATTACAGAATCGAATTAAGGATCAATTTGGAATCGATCGAAACTAGGGTTCTTGAGGATTGGGGGTGATTGCGGGTTGTCTTTATAATTAAATGGAACCGAGTCTTTCTGCGGCTGTGAGCCTTGGTTAACTGGTTTGTACGCGGGTGTGTGGGAAGGAGGTCCCGGGTTCGAACCCGGGCACCAACCTTTATTTTTTTAAGCCCTTTTTGGCCTTTTAAAAATACAGAAAAATTATTAAAAATTATAAAAATAATTTTTATAAACTTTGTTCATTTTAGAAGTTATATAATTATTTTCTGGAAAACTATTTCTTTAAAAACCTTATTTATTTATTTATTTATTTATTTATTTATTTATTTATTAATGTTATAAAATATTATTTATAAATGTTATAAATAGTCATTTTTATAAAAATTGACTCTAAGTAATAATGTAAATTATTAATTTATTATTAGGCGTTATATTATCTGTAATTATGGATAAAACATGATTTTATAAATTATATCATACTAAATAATACATGATTTACTGAAAATCATAAATAGATTTTTAAATAAAATAATAACATAGATTATTACACATAAATAATGTTTATACATAATATTAACATGGATAACATAATTAATAATTAAATAATTTATATTATTTAGTGAACATAATCTATTATGTTATGATTATTAATTATTGAACGTAATTAATAATTAGATAAATTATATTATGTTTTATCATGTAAATATGATATAATTTAATAATATGTTATTATTCATTATTTATACATAATCTATGTTCAGTTATAAAAACATTATCATATAAATATAATGTTTAGATAATTTGTGTCTATTTATAAAATCTTACAAAATTAAATATAAATTTATATTTAAATAACGTCTAAGATTTATTTGGAACATAATGATATGTTAAAAATCATTATTTAACAAATTAAATATTATGAAATGTAAATCTTTAGTTATTAAAGAATTAACAAAATAACTAAATGATTTAATTATATGTTTATAACAAATCCTAGAAAACCAAACCCTAGATCAATTGAACACCAGGTTCAAGATCTAACTTATTTAGGTTTTGGATTTGTATCTGTTTGCTTACGTGAAATATAATTCCTTAGCAGGAATTTACTAGCTTGTCAACACCACACAAGAACTGAGGTGAGTTCATACTTAACTGTTCCCCTTTTTTAATCATTTAAATATTTTAGGGATAGAATACATGTTGTAATTGAAATTACAAATTATTTTTGTGTATTATGTTAAATAATAATTTGATCACATTTATGATTACATATGGTTATTATGAAAATCCTTCTTTGTAAACTGGACTATAAACTAGCAGGGATCTTTTGGATAGTACTATCGGGGAGTGACTTACCCCCACAAAGGTTTGGACATGTGGTCCTTACCAAGATGCACAAAGATCTTATTGTCATTCGGGATGACTTGTTCTGGTGTGAGAAGGCAGATGTGCACTATATAAGTTTGCCATTATAGTTCCATTTACAACCCATATGAGGATAAATGTAAAGGAGGATTTGCTCCCTCTGATTTGGAATTATTATAAATAACATAATATACATATGAAAAGGATATTAAACTATGGTACATGGACAAATCTTATGTGAAGGACTTGTTGGGCTTGTACATAGTGGGTATGTGGGATAGCGGGTTCACCTTAATAAAAAGGGTTCCGACAGGCTATTCATATACCGGTGAGTAAATTAAACTGACACTTTTACAGTAAATCCTAATTGATGATAATTGATGATTTATCAGTATGTTTTACTTACCTATGAACTCACCAACCCTGTGTTGACACTTGATTTACATGTATTCTCAGGTATCTACTAGGAGCTTATGGACATGCACGTAGGATCATATAAGAGCTCAAGGTACCTATTGATTATTATCTGAAATATGATTAAGACGTGTTGTCAAAAACAATCTATGTTTTATTTCCGCTACGCAAAATAATTATTACTCTGACTATTAATGTAATGATTATCTAAAACTTATCATATAGATATTTGCATCTCATGTGTGACTACTGCGTTCGATCCTGTTTGCTCACCCCTCCGTGATAAATTCCAGACCCGGAATTTGAGGGTGTGACACTATCAATAGCGCAGGATGTTGGAAGTCTGTGGTTTATGGACCATACAAGCCTATGGTGAGTCTTCCGGAAAAGAATGAGATGGTTCCGAAGAAACCAGAGTAGTATTCGGATGAGGATCTAAAACTGTTTGAGGGCTTATGCATCATGAAACTACTCATGACCTCTGGGTTGCTCTGAAGGAACAATTTAGAGGAACTGATAAGGTTTTGGCAAACACTAGAGAGATCCTTGCCCAGCAATATGAGTCAATCTCTCATAGAAAGGGTGAGTCTCTGACTCAGCAGTTTGAGCGATTTTCATGTTTGATATCTGAGTTGAAAATGGTTAAATAGGAATATTCAAATAGCCAGATGAACAACAGATTTCTCAGATCCCTGCCTGAGAGATGGGACATATATACTATTGTCTTACGCTCCAGTGCAAATCTGGACACTCTATCTCTCACCCAACTTCATGGGAAACTGTTGACATTTGAACGAGAGATAGAACAGAAAAGGAAATTGTCTACATCTGGGAAGCTCACTGATGACTTTGTACGAGGAAATACTGCACTGGTCGGTGAGAAGTCAGAGTATGCTGCATCAGAAGGTTCATATGATGAGCATATAGATTTCTTTACAAACAGTGGAGAACATGCTTTTGTTGGTATTGATAGTAATTTAGGTGGTAGTAGTGATAATTTGTGCTTTTTGATGGATGATTTGAAAGGAATTCTAAATGATGATCTGGAAGAGATGGACATTTTAAGTCAAATGGCAATGATCAACATCAGATCTCAAAAGTTTTACAAAAGGACTGGTCGGAAATTCCCATGTCTCTCTGGCAAAACCAAGGTTGGATTTGACAAGAGCAAGTTGAGGTGTCACAAGTGCCACAGACTTGGACACTTTGCAAGAGAGTATAGATCATCTGGATCTAACTCATCTACACTGTGACAACCCGTATATTTCAGAGTAACACCGTTCCGACTGTTTCTGTTATAATTACTAGTTGCCAACGTTATTTGACATTATTAAGTCTAAATTATTATTAGTACATATTTATAATTAAATCAAAAACAATTAAACATAATAATAATAATAATAATGATAATAATAATAATAATAATAATAATAATAATAATAATAATAATAATAATGATAATATAACTTTTTTTATATGTTAAAGCTTGTAATTAATAAATCTTTTACATAAAATGATAACAATAATAATTTCAGGGACCAAAGTGTAATTTATAAAAACTGAAACAAAACCTTATGTTTCAGTTGACAACTGATACAAACCACGGGGACCAATTTTGTAAATTCGAAAAACACCCAACCCCACCCCCCATTCGACCCGATCATCTCCCCGATTCCCTCTTCCACTGCCGGCCAAGATCCACGCAAAATCAGCCACTTCGGACTATAATAATCGAAAGAAAACCAGCATTAACGAATTTTGAAACATTTATAAGTATCCTTTGAGTTCGATTTCATCCAAAACAAACACAAAAACACTACACTTCATCATCTTAACCGCGGACCTGCAACTCCTTAAAAATCCCATTTTCGATCGATTTTAATCGAATTTGATAAGGGGCTTTGTTTCCAGATCATTATTCGAAGCTTTCCTTAAGTTTACTTTGATTATAATCATTGTTTGAGCATAAATCGATCACCACCTCGGTCGCGACTTGTTCTTCAAAGAGTTCAGCACCGAATCGCTTTCTTTCTGGTAATTAAAATACATACATACTCGATTTCTCATGGGAAACAAAAGCCCCATGATCATAAACATTAACTGGTTCGATTGGTGGTTCAATTGGGCTTCGATCGAACTAGGGCTCAAAGGTGAATTTGGGGGTTCGATGGAATTCGCGTTTAAAATCATTTGAAACCCAAACCAAGCGCGGCCCCGGCCCCTTGGTTCACTGGTTTGTGTGTGGGATTTTGGGATGGAGGTCACGGGTTTGAGATCCGGCAGCCTCTTTTATTTTTTAAAGCCCTTTTTAAGCTTTTTAAAATTTCAAAAAATTTCTAAAAAAATTATAAAAATTATTCTATAAACTCTGTTTATTTTAAAACCACCAAATTAATTTTCTGGAATTTATTTTAACATTAATTATCTATTTAATTATTTATTTATTTTATTATTATCTTTTGAAAACAAATAATATATATATACGAGACTGGACATTTTAGAAACTACAAAATTGAGGAACTAATAAATAAAAATATATATTGTGACGTAACATCTATTATTTACAAAAAAGGTTTGTAATATATTTTTTGCATAAAATACATGTATCTTGTGAAAGTGTACATTTTGTGGTGTTAATGCATTTGAGTGTGTTTGTGTATCATCGACAATCGACATCGAACCGTAACCGAGACGTGAAACGCGAACCCGTACAACTCTTATATTGTAATTAATAATTAATATTAATTATATATACTAAATGAAACACAGGTTAACTGGAAACCCAATCTTTCATGTTTACATTTACTTGTTGCTCTACACTCAAGGTGAGTTTCACGACCCCTTTTTACTTTCTTTCCTTTTGGGGGAGAAAACATGCAAATATATTTTATGAATGGTTTTAGTATTATTGATATCGCCTGTTACGTTAGTACAAACATATAAACAGTCCTGACACTCTCGAACCGTTAGTAATGGGATTAGCGAGGTAATTCTGAGTAGTACTACTGGGTCTGACAAACCCCGCCCGGGCTAGTCGCGCTAGCTTGATTAGAGGTCAAACGGGTGCATTATTGACCTAACATTTGTCATTGTCTTGTGAGACGTGACGGGGAAACAACAAACATATAGGACACGCAAACAGTCTGCTTCGGTTCGAAACGCTAAGTAACATGATTATAGGCTAGCTACCTATCGATATGCTTTAATTACTATACTATTTCTAACAGTTACAAACATTTGAACAGTTGCAAGCACTCGAACAGTTACAAACATTCGAACAGTCGAACTGTTACAAACAGTCGAACAGTTATAATCATTCAAACGGTTACAAACATCTTTATCTGTGATAAAACTTGTGAACTCACCAACTTTATGTTGACACACTTTAGCATGTTTTCTCAGGTCACAGGAACGCTTAAGCTCATGATGCACGATTAAGGAACGCACTCAGGACATGCATTCATCAGATTCATTATCTTGCATTAAATATTGTTTTGATATAGCATTTTCTGACTTTCAGTATTGTTTACATTTCGTTTCCGCAATGATGTTTAACTTATTTATTGTTTACTCTGATTTAAGTCAAACGTTTATTTTTAAACTCATATAGTGTCGTTTGATATGACCGTGTCTGAGATCCTGGGATGTCACACGCCTAACGGTAAAACCCAGTTTTTGGAAATTGAGGGTGTGACAGATTGGTATCAGAGCCACTGGTTATAGAGAACTAGGATTGCATTTGCATCTACACTATAGCCTTAGACACAATACTAGTACTGCATAGACACTCTTGCATGATTGCAACTATTGTACGAACATTCTCCTGGCATGCTAACAGTATCACAGAACGATCAAACATTACCCATTTGTGTGACACATAGACACCTGTATTCTGGATTTCCTGGCAAAAGGCCTCTGGGCTAAGGCAAGCATATCGTATAAATCTCATTGCGAGACCAGTTATGCTTACCTGTGGATTTCTGGGATGAGTGATAAACTTTGGTTAATATACACAAATATCTATGTCACCTGTATCATCCTCGACTAACAGAGGGGCGGGGAGTCCTGCTCGCTCACTTCCAACATCTATATATGATTCTTCACTCTCGGAGTTGAAGCAACAACAACTTGAACCTAACATCACCGCTTGGGAACACGAAACTCTTTTCTAACACACACGATAAACCTAACGATGACAAACAAGGAGAACAACAAACATTACTTTTCTAACTCTACTGTACTTGTTTCTACTACCAACATGCCCTATCATCTTCGCTAGTCTTAACAGATAGTACTTGGTAATTGACAAAGTATGTTATCACGAATGGGAGGAACCATGAATGACCATGCAAAGAAAATTAGAATCACGGGTGCACATGTAATTGTAATTTGTCGTGCATGAGAATTCTGGCAACTCAATAGGGTGATAACGGTCATAGTCAGTACAAATTTTCATTTCTAAACTTGGAGACATGAGGTCTCGGTTCTCATGAAACCTCACTATCGATATGCAAACAAATCCTCCATTCCTACTAGTATGAAACAGATTATTGTTATCAATAGTTATTATTTGAAAGTGACTGTCGTGTATTGTGAATTGAAGAAATCATGTCTGGGAACAGACCCGCAACCAGAACCAGAACAACCGGAATCTGAAACAAGGAGGCCCAACAGCCTGTACCTTCAAGATATTCATGGATTGTAAGCCTCACTCCTTCAGTGGTTCTGGGGGTGCTGTCACCTTACTTCGCTGGCTGGAGAAACTCGAGTCAGTTTTCGCTATGTGTAACTGTCCGGTAGGAAGCTGCGTCATGTACGCCTCCGGCACACTAGAAGGACCAGCTCTGACGTGGTAGAACTCACAAGTCCAGACCCTAGGACTTGAGGCTGCCAATGATTTACCGTGGGAAGACTTCAAGATTTTGATGAAAGAAGAGTATTGCCCCAGAAACGAGGTCCAGAAACTAGAAGCAGAGTTTTGGAATCTCAAAATGACTGGCTCTGAGATTGAGGAATACACGACTCGTTCACACGAGTTAGCTGCTTTATATCCTCAGATGGTGACCCCGGCTTACAAACGGATTGAGAAGTACATTGATGGTCTAGCTCCTTAAATCCAAGCTAGTGTTATGGCTGCTGATCCTGTCACTATTCAGCAGGCTATCCAGCTAGCTTATAAGCTCACCGATCAGGCAGTGGCACAGGGTACCTTGCCTAAACGTGGCGCTGCATCTGGCTCATCTGATAATAAGCGAAAGTGGGATGGTACTACTAACAAGTCCTCAAACTCCAACATCAACCAACAACAGCAGTTCAGAACAACAACAACAATGGTCAGGGATCGAGCAACTACGCGGGCAAGTATCCAAAATGTTACAAGTGCAACTTCCACCACCACGGCCAGTGTGACCGCATCCGTTGCCAAAGGTGTGGAAAGATGGGTCATGCTGCCAAAGACTACAGGGGCGAGCTGATGACTTAGCAACAACCTCAATAACAACGCCAGGGCGGAGCGACTAGGGGCTGTTATGAGTGTGGTAAGGAGGGCCATTACCGGAAGGATTGCCCACAACTGAAGAATGGCAACAGGGGAAATAACGTAAACAACAACAATGGAAATGGTGCCAGAGGTCGTGCCTTTATGATTGGTTCTGGTGAAGCAAGAAACGATCAAAACGTAGTTACCGGTATGTTTCCTCTGAACGATTGTTTTGCTTCCGTGTTATTCGATACCGGTGCTGATAAGAGTTTTATATCTACTAAGTTTAGCAAGCTTTTAGATGTAACCTTGACTGAAATGAACCCTAGTTATACGGTAGAACTAGCTGACGGTAAAATGATCGAGGCAACTTATTTTCTTAAAGGATGTAAATTAGAGCTATCAGGACACAAATTTGGGATAGACCTTATGCCTGTTACACTGGGTAGTTTTGACGTAGTCGTTGGCATGGATTGGTTATGTAAAAACCAAGCCGAAATTTTCTGTCACGAGAAAATCGTTCGTGTATCACTCCCTAGTGGTGCAGTCTTATCCGTTCAGGGTGAGAAAAGTGGTGTCGTTTCTAGCATCATTTCGTATATGAAAGCTCAGAAGTATTTACGCAAAGGCCATACTGCCATTTTAGCTATGATCACAGAGAAGACCACCGAAGAAAAGAAGATTGAAGATATTCCTGTTGTACGTGATTATCCTGAGGTTTTCCCTGAAGACCTACCTGGTCTCCTACCACATCACCAAGTCGAGTTCCAGATTGATTTGGTACCTGGAGCCGCACCTATCGCAAAAGCACCGTACAGATTAGCTCCAAAAGAACTACAAGAGCTGTCTACGTAATTGCAGGAGCTATTGGATAAAGGATTTATTACACCTAGTTCATCACCGTGGGGAGCTCCAGTCCTGTTTGTCAAGAAAAAGGATGGAACTTTTTGCCTGTGTATTGATTGCCGTGAACTGAACAAAGTGACGGTTAAGAATCGTTATCCTCTTCCGCGCATCGATGATTTGTTCGATCAGCTTCAAGGGTCGAGTTTCTATTCCAAGATAGATCTGAGGTCAGGATATCATCAGCTAAGGGTTCGAGATGAAGACATTTCAAAAACTGCGTTCAGAACTAGGTATGGCCACTACGAGTTTCTGGTTATGCCATTCGGGTTGACCAACGCACCAGCGGTTTTCATGGACCTCATGAACCGAGTGTGCAAACCCTATTTGGACAAGTTCGTCATTGTCTTCATCGATGACATCCTTATTTATTCAAAGAATAAGGAAGAACACGAGGAGCACCTTAGACTGATTCTGGAGCTGCTGAAACGGGAACAATTGTATGCTAAATTTTCAAAGTGTGACTTCTGGATACGAGAGGTCCAATTCTTGGGTCATGTGGTCAATGAAAAAAGAATACATGTTGACCCGGCAAAAATAGAAGCCATCAAGAACTGGGCGACACCTAAGACTCCGACTGAGGTACGACAGTTTCTTGGGTTGGTTGGCTATTATCAATGATTCATTGAAGGTTTTTAAAGATTGCTCAACCTCTCACTGCGTTAACTCATAAAGGCACTACGTACAATTGGGGTAACAAACAAGAATTCGCATTTCAGGTCCTGAAGCGGAAACTCTGTATGGCACCGATTCTATCCCTGCCTGAGGGAACAGACGATTTTGTAGTTTACTGTGATGCTTCTATCCAAGGTCTTGGTTGTGTGCTAATGCAACGCGAGAAGGTGATTGCTTACGCTTCCCGTCAACTGAAAGTTCACGAGAAAAACTACACAACGCATGACTTAGAATTGGGAGCCGTTGTGTTTGCACTCAAGATATGGAGACACTACTTGTACGGTACCAAATGCACCATTTACACCGATCACAAGAGTCTCCAGCACATCTTTGAACAGAAGGAGCTGAACATGAGACAACGTCGTTGGGTCGAGTTGTTGAACGACTACGATTGCGCGATCAAGTATCATCCAGGCAAGGCTAACGTGGTGGCCGATGCCCTTAGTCGTAAGGAAACCCTAAAGCCTCGTCGGGTGCGTGCATTACAAATGACTATCCACTCTGACTTACCAGTGCAAATCAAAGCTGCTGAATCTGAGGCTTTGAAGACGGAGAATCTGAAAGCCGAGTCACTGCGAGGCATGGAGAAACAATTAGAGGTCAAACCTGACGGAATTCGCTACTTCAGGGACTGAATATGGGTTCCTTTGTATGGAAACCTACGAGAGCTAGTAATGGACGAGGCCCACAAGTCATGATATTCTATTCATCCTGGTTCGGATAAGATGTATCAGGATTTGAAGACTCTATACTGGTGGCCAAATATGAAAGCTGGTATTGCTATTTATGTAAGCAGATGTTTAACCTGTTCTAAGGTTAAGGTGGAATATCAAAGGCCATCCGGTTTGCTCCAACAACCGGAAATTCCAGTGTGGAAGTGGGAACAGATATCAATGGATTTCATCACGAAACTTCCTCGGACGCCCAACGGATGCGATACCATTTCGGTGATTGTAGATTGTTTGACGAAATCCGCACATTTCCTGGCAATCCGGGAGACTGACCGAATGGAAAAGTTGACACGTATCTATATAAGGGAAATAGTCTCTCGTCACGGTGTGCCAATTTCCATTATCTCTGATCGTGACGCTCGATTCACTTCACACTTCTGGCAATCCCTACAACGATCATTGGGAACACGGTTAGATATGAGTATGGCATATCATCCACAAACTGACGGCCAGAGTGAGCGTACGATCCAAACTTTGGAAGACGTGTTACGCGCTTGTGTGAAAGATTTTGGCGCCAGTTAGGAAACTCACTTACCGTTAGTTGAGTTTTCATACAATAATAGCTATCACACGTCGATCAAAGCTGCTCCATTTGAGGCACTGTATGGGCGTAAGTGCCGGTCACCTATTTGCTGGGCGGAAGTTGGAGAAAGTCAACTTACCAGTCCTGAACTTGTGCACGAGACGACTGAGAAGATCGTGCAGATCCGTAACCGTATGGCAGCAGCACGTGACCGACAAAAGAGTTACGCCGACAAGCATCGTAAGCCATTGGAGTTTCAGATTGGTGACAAAGTAGTGTTGAAAGTGTCACCTTGGAAGGGCGTGATTCGTTTCGGGAAACGTGGAAAACTAAACCCTAGGTACGTGGGACCGTTTGAGATTGTCAAACGAGTCGGCCCCATAGCCTATCAACTGAACCTACCCGAAGAACTCAATGGAGTACACAATGTGTTCCACGTTTCGAACCTGAGGAAATGCCTTTCAGATGAGACTCTCGTTGTTTCATTAGAAGAGATACACGTGGATGAACAACTGCGTTTCGTTGAAGAACCAGAGGAGATCATGGATCGAGAACTCAAAACCCTAAAGCGCAGCAAGATCCCCATTGTGCGCGTTAGATGGAACTAAAAGCGTGGACCAGAGTTTACCTGGGAACGCGAAGATCAAATTAAGAAGAAGTATCCACAAATGTTCAACGATCAGGCATCTACTTCTTAAGAAATCTCAGAAGGAACTTCTGACCTCCTATCGTGGCTGTTAAAACTGGCGTACTATGTTAACCTGATATTCTATGTTCTAATTTTCAGGACGAAAATTTCTTCAACAAGGGGATGATGTGACAACCCGTATATTTCAGACTAACACCGTTCCGACTGTTTCTGTTATAATTACTAGTTGCCAACGTTATTTGACATTATTAAGTCTACGTGGGAGACTGAAGAAGAGATGAGACAACACTACCCACATCTGTTTGAGGAATAACAGGTTTCGGGGACGAAACCTATATAAGGGGGGTGGACTTGTAACACCCGTAATTTCTTATTAAAGAAATTAAAAGAACAAAATATAAAGAGAAAAGAAAGAAAACAAAAGTCTACTTTTGTTTAAGGGCCAAAAGTGCCAAATGGGCAAACTTTCTATTAATTTTGATACAAAAGGTGGTATGGTCACCCACCCTTGTTCACATCATCACCAACTTCGGATTTTTTTAGAGAGAGAAAGCACAAGAGCAGAGAATTCTCGGGATTTTTGAAGAAGAACCTGAAAAACTCGAAGTTTTTGGTAAGAAATCTTGAGTTTTGAAGCTTTAGATGATTCTAGAACCGTATGTGTGCTTATAAATGTGTCTTGTGTGTTCGGTGGTATGTGTGTGTGTGTTTTAGGTGGTAGAAACAACTGAGAAGTTCAAGGAAGGGATATCAAAAACCCGAAGATAAACTAAGGTGAGTTCTGGACCCCTTCTTACCTGTTTTTAAATGTTTTGGGGCTGGAAATGCATGTAAGTATGTTTTTATAAGTTTGGGTATAATACCCGTATGATATGAATGTATGTATGTTTATGTTTATGTTAGATTTATGCCTAGAATCATGTGTATATGTTTAGTACTAGGCATTCTGATGTTTGGGAATTTGAAATATGAATTAGTCACATGAGCAGGTTACTAAAACGACTAACAAGCCCAAATAGTAGTAATATGCCTGAAATTTGAACTTAGAATAACTAAGTACAAACTAATGAGTCTAATAGTGCTTATACGCCCAAGGACATGCCTTAGAAATATTCTAAGTATGGTTATGAGTCTAAGCAGGTAATGTGTCCAATAGTTCTAAAACGATCAGACTCATAAGTCTGAAAATTTGCCAAGTATGGGGACTTATAAGTCCAACAGGACTCATGAGTCCCACAGTACCCATGAGTCTGAAAACTAAGTAAAAGGTGATAAGTCTGAATTTTGGTCGTATGACCAGAAAATATTTTCTAAGTATGGGATGGTACGACCAACAGGGCTAATACGACCAACAGGGGTCATACGCCCAGCAGTGCTCATACGACCAGAGTCAAAAAAATTTCTAAGTGTAGCTGATGTGACCGACAGTGGTGAAACGCCTAGAACAGGGCTCTTACGCCCAAAATACTTTGACTTTTTAACAGACTTTTGTCTTGGAGTCTGTGCAGTAGGGTTTCACATGGATGTTGACTTGGACTTTATTGGATGCGAATGATTATGTCCGAATGTATTAATACCCTTTCTTAATATTTTAATTAATGTTATGATTAGGGCTGTGATGGGAATTAATATTAATATGATTATTAATATTATCAGTACTATTATTATTAATATGTTTATTAATAATAATATTGTATGATTCTACGTGTAATGATTATGATCAAGATAGGAATTATTATTATCATTAATAAAGTGGAAGATTAATGGTAATAGAAAGTGGAATGTAAATGAATAAACGAAAGTCTTGATTGATAATGAGTGAGCAACTTGGTGTTGCAAAAGCCCGCAGAAGGCTTACAATCTTTGAGATTGATAATGGGTGAGCAACTTGGTGTTGCAAAAGCCCGCAGAAGGCTTACAATCGTTGAGATTGATAATGGGTGAGCAACTTGGTGTTGCAAAAGCCCGCAGAAGGCTTACAATCTTTGAGATTGATAATGGGTGAGCAACTTGGTGTTGCAAAAGCCCGTAGAAGCCTTGAGATCCTTGAGATCGTTAATGGTTGAGCAACTATGTGTTGCAAAAGACCGGGAGAAGAATGATAAAAGTACGAATTGAACGATGGTGAAGATAATAAAAATATTACCTATATGTACGTACGATGTATGATCACCTAAGAAGATGAGGAACGGTTTTGAATGAAAAATAAAGTATTTTAATTATAAAACTAGAACTCACTCAGCAACGCTGACTTTTATGTATTTTCCAGTTGGCAGGTGACAGGTTGCTGAGGATGGCACAAGGGGATGACTACTTGGTGGGCAAGACTGACATCCAAATTATATTTTAATGATACTGTTGTTTTGTAATCCGTTCAATTAAATATTTTGTGACTTGTGAACTAAAATGTATTGCTTAACAACAGTGTTTTTAATGAAATGAATGTCTTTTGTTTAAATTAATTCCGCTGCTTCAATTTATAATAAGTACGTTTTATGCTGTGAATGTCCAACTGTGAGGTGCCCGGGAACGGGGCCTTACACAACCCCACCCCCCATTCGACCCGATCATCTCCCCGATTCCCTCTTCCACTGTCGGCCAAGATCCACGCAAAATCAGCCACTTCGTACTATAATAATCAAAAGAAAACTAGCATTAACGAATTTTGAAACATTTATAAGTATCCTTTGAGTTCGATTTCATCCAAAACAAACACAAAAACACTACACTTCATCATCTCAACCGCGGACCTGCAACTCCTTAAAAATCCCATTTCCGATCGATTTTAATCGAATTTGATAAGGGGCTTTGTTTCCAGATTGTTATTCGAAGCTTCCTTTAAGTTTACTTTGATTATAATCATTGTTTGAGCATAAATCTATTACCACCTCGGTCGCGACTTGTTCTTCAAAGAGTTCAGCACCAAATCGCTTTCTTTCGGGTAATTAAACATGCATACATACTCGATTTCTCATGGGGAACAAAAGCCCCATGATCATAAACATTAACTGGTTCGATTGGTGGTTCAATTGGGGCTTCGATCGAACTAGGGCTCAAAGGTGAATTTGGGGGTTCGATGGAATTCGCGTTTAAAATCATTTGAAACCCAAACCAAGCGCGGCCCCGGCCCCTTGGTTCACTGGTTTGTGTGTGGGATTTTGGGATGGAGGTCACGGGTTCGAGACCCGGCAGCCTCTTTTATTTTTTTAAAGCCCTTTTTAAGCTTTTTAAAATTTCAGAAAATTTCTAAAAAAAATTATAAAAATTATTCTATAAACTCTGTTTATTTTAAAACCACCAAATTAATTTTCTGGAATTTATTTTAACATTAATTATCTATTTAATTATTTATTTATTTTATTATTATCTTTTGAAAACAAATAATATATATATATATATATACGAGACTGGACATTTTGGAAACTACAAAATTGAGGAACTAATAAATAAAAATATATATTGTGACGTAACATCTATTATTTACAAAAAGGTTTGTAATATATATTTTTCATAAAATACATGTGTCTTGTGAAAGTGTACATTCTGTGGTGTTAATGCATTTGAGTGTGTTTGTGTATCATCGACAATCGACATCGAACCGTAACCGACACGTGAATAGCGAAACCGTACAACTCTTATATTGTAATTAATAATTAATATTAATTATATATAATAAATGAAACACAGGTTAACTGGAAACCCGATCTTTTGTGTTTACATTTACTTGTTGCTCTACACTCAAGGTGAGTTTCACGGCCCCTTTTTACTTTCTTTCCTTTTGGGGGAGAAAACATGCAAACATATTTTATGAATGGTTTTAGTATTATTGATATCGCCTGTTACGTTAGTGCAAACATACAAACAGTCCTGACACTCTTGAACCGTTAGTAATGGGATTAGCGAGGTAATTCTGAGTAGTACTACTGGGTCTGACAAACCCCGCCCGGGCTAGTCGCGCTAGCTTGATTAGAGGTCAAACGGGTGCATTATTGACCTAACATTTGTCATTGTCTTGTGAGACGTGACGGGGAAACAACAAACATATAGGACACGCAAACAGTCTGCTTCGGTTCGAAACGCTAAGTAACATGATTATAGGCTAGCTACCTATCGATATGCTTTAATTACTATACTATTTCTAACAGTTACAAACATTTGAACAGTTGCAAGCACTCGAACAGTTACAAACATTCGAACAGTCGAACTGTTACAAACAGTCGAACAGTTATAATCATTCAAACGGTTACAAACATCTTTATCTGTGATAAAACTTGTGAACTCACCAACTTTATGTTGACACACTTTAGCATGTTTTCTCAGGTCACAGGAACGCTTAAGCTCATGATGCACGATTAAGGAACGCACTCAGGACATGCATTCATCAGATTCATTATCTTGCATTAAATATTGTTTTGATATAGCATTTTCAGACTTTCAGTATTGTTTATATTTCGTTTATTCGCTTACGTACTGATGTTTAACTTATTTATTGTTTACTCTGATTTAAGTCAAATGTTTATTTTTAAACTCATATAGTGTCGTTTGATATGACCGTGTCTGATATCCTGGGATGTCACACGCCTAACGATAAAACCTCATTTGTGGAAATTGAGGGTGTGACATGCACCCTTTGTGACATTCCCAAGCAATAGCTCACAAAGCAAAGGGTAACATTCCACCAGTTCTTTTCATCCTTCACAAGTTCAATCATCTCCTGCATATTTTGTCCCTCAAGGTCCTATGCCATATCCTTACCCCTGTTTTTACATGCCTCAGTCTAATCAGGTTCAAGTACCCACAACTCAACAAACACCTGCCCTACCTGAGCCTCAACTATCTCAATCAAATCAACAATTTCAATCTCAACCACAACAAAGCTTTTTCACCCCTGGAGTTGTTGACTGGAGCAGTTTACCAGATGATCTTTCTGGTTATCATGAACAACTATTTCCAGGTGTTGGTCAACATGGTGGTGAAAACCCTTTCGGAAATCTTGCTCTTATGGCCCTGGAGTCTACTGATGATTCATGCTCAAATGCTTCGACATCACAGGTACCACAGGTATCTTCAGAGGCTAAGGCCAAGTTGTGTTCTGAGTCATGCATTGCTACCTTTGCCTCAATTAGAGAAGCAAATGTAGCTTTAATCAATAAAAATCTTGAGCTAGAGAAAGTGATTTCCAAAAGAAAAGATGAGTTTGAGTCTGTTTTAAATGAAAAGGATGATGAGATTTATAAATTAAAATGCCAAATCACTGATGAAAAGGCAAAGGTAGAGGTTATCTTAGAGAAATACAAGGATCTCAAAGAAACACTTGCAGATACCCAGATAGAGTGTGAACGCTGGGTAACATCATGCAAGGGGTTTGAAATGCTTCTCAACAAACAAACAGCTTCAAATGTGAAGTTTGGGATTTTTTATAATCACACTGCTCCTCCTACAGATTTTACTCCCAAATTAGAAGTAGAATCTGAAGGAGAAAGCAATGACCAATCCACATCATCATGTGTCTCACCCTCTGGTAATGAACTAAAATCAGAGGATGAAGTCAGTATTTACACCTCAGCAAATTAATCAACTGATGGTTCCAATGCTGACAAACACATGATCAGGAGAAAGCTGATCACTTCAGGTGTTGTCTCACAAAGTACTCAAAGTACTGAAGGGCAAGTCACAACACCTGAAGAACAAACCAAACCCACTGAGAACAAAAATGGGTTGACAACTGCTGAAGAGTCTATCAGGAAGTCCAAAAGTACTAATAGAAAACTTCTAAAGAACAAATCTTCAGTAGTTAAGAATCCTTCAGTACTTAACATAAGTACTGAAAGGAAGAAAGTACCGAAGAACAAACCTTCAGTAGTTTCATCTTCTTCAGTAGTTGATCAACTGAAGATGAAGAAAAAGCCATGTGAAATATGTGGCTTATTCAATCATCTCACTGATGAATGCTGGTACAGAAAGGGTTCCAAATTCAACAAAGATAAGAACATCAAAAAGAAAATTAATAAAATGAAAGATGAATTTGAAACCAAGTTTGTACCAGAGACATCTTAACCTAAAAACCCAAATTCTTTGAAGAAATCTAAAAAGAAGGAAGAGGTTTATCAGGAAACAGCTGAAGGTGCTCAATGGATTCCTTATGAAATACCAAAACATCAGACTAAGTATGTGTCTTCCAAAAGTGAGAAAATGGTGAAACACAGGAACCAATCACAAACAAGAACTGATGTGTCTAATGAACTAAAGGCTTTAGCAAACAATCAGACATAACTTGTTATGATGGTTCAACATCTGTTGGGGAGAGTTAACTAAATAGATGTACCTGTGACTAAACCACAAAAAAGGAAAACCAAGCCAAAATTAAAGGACTCCTTTTCCACACCATCTCCACTTCCACAGGCTGTTAATCATGACAAACCAGTTAGTGTCACATCTTTGGATGAGAACAGACCCAAAACCAAAATGGTTTAGGTCTCAAAAACTAACTAGTTTCTTTTGACAAATGCAGGGTTCTTCAGCATGCCAAAGAAGCATCTTGTATGTGGACAGTAGAGGATCCATGCATATGATAGGGAGCAGCTCTCTTCTTAATGTCTACTCTTAAGGAAAGAAGGGATTTATTTCATTTGGTAATGATGCTAAAGGTTAAATCATCGGCAAAGGCTTTGTTTCAAATGGTGAAATAAGATTTGATGATGTCAACCATGTGGAGAATCTCAAGTACAATATCTTGAGTGTCAGTCAGATGTGTGATAAAGGTCATGTTGCTCTTTTCACCAGCCAGAACTGCAGGATTCTGTCTTCCAAAGTTCTGAGTCTGATTGACAAGGTATTGGATGATCATACTCTCCTAAAGGCCAACAGGATAGGAAGAGTATATGCCTTAGCTTTATCAAAGAAAATTGATTTAAAAGGTCATCCTTGCCTGTTCTCCAAGGCCTCTCCTTAGGAATCTAAACTATGGCACAGAAGGCTTGGTCATGTGAATCTTAAAAACATGAACCAGCTGATCCATCATGGTTTAGTGAGAGGACTGCCAATGAAGGAGTTCAAATGTGATGATAACTGCTCTGCTTGTTTAAAAAGGAAGCAACACAAAGTATCTTTTCCTCCAATAGAAGAGCCAAAGTCTACTTCCTGCTTGCAATTGCTGCATATGG
The DNA here is from genome assembly GCA_024085815.1 of Flaveria linearis. Lineage (NCBI taxonomy): Eukaryota > Viridiplantae > Streptophyta > Magnoliopsida > Asterales > Asteraceae > Flaveria > Flaveria linearis. The sequence goes on along the minus strand of CM044007.1, from coordinate 70,853,758 downwards.
ATCTGTTTGGTCCAGTAAGAGTGATGAGCATGGCAAAGAAGAAATACTGTCTGGTAATTATAGATGATTACTCTAGATTTGTATGGACTTTCTTCTTGCATTCAAAAGATGAAGCTGCAAAAACCATAATATACTTTGTGTTGTATGTGGAAAAACAATACTCCCTTCCAGTCAAGTGTGTGAGGAGTGATAATGGCACAGAATTTAGAAACCACACACTTGATGAATTCTACTTGTCTAAGGGAATCAAGAGGCAATATAGCATTCCAAGAACTCCTGAACAAAATGGAGTGGTGGAAAGAAAGAACATGACACTTATTGAAGCTGCTAGGTCAATGTTGGCTGATTCTGGTTTGCCACTGACCTTTTGGGCTGTAGCTGTCAACATAGCTTGCTATGTGCAGAATAGAGTCTTAGTAAATCAGAGGTTGATGAAGACTCCTTATGAAGTGTTACATCATTTGGCCCCTCTGATTTCATTCTTTAGAGCATTTGGTTGTCCCTGTTACATTCTTAACACAAATAATCCACTTCAGAAGTTTGAATCAAAGGTGGATGCAGGGTACTTTGTTGGGTATCCATCCACTTGCAAGGCGTACAGAGTTTTCAATTGCAGAACAAAGATAGTGGAAGAGACCTTGCATGTGAAGTTTAATGAATCTCCAAAGGACAAAATTCCACAAAACCCTGTGGATCTATTTGATTTGGACATACTGTAATATGTTCCTTATCAGCCTCCAGCTGTTGCAGTTCCTGAAAATATTTCACCTCATGCAAACAATTCTCCACCTGGTGGTACTGATGATGATGATGACAGTACTCACCTTTTCAAGTTTAGTGCTCAACTGCCTGAGTCATCTAAACCTGATGTTCCTATAGCTTCAGCAGCTCCATCCATAACAAATGCTGATGAGATCCCTGCATCATCTACTTCGTTTGAATTGCCATCTCCTTCATGGTTTCAAGAGTCTGAATCAACATCTGTTGCTGCTGAATCTCCTGCAAACACTTGCACAGATCTGATTGTCTATCAAGAGCTGAAGAATCACCCAATGTCTTAAATCGTTGGTGATATCAATGCTGGAGTTTCAACCAGAAGTCAATTGTCCAATTTCTGCTTCTATGCTCTCTTCCTCAGTCAGCAAGAGCCAAAGAACTATCATGTTGCATTAATAGACAATGGATGGGTTGAAGCCATGCAACTTGAACTTCTTCAGTTTAAAAAGCAGCAAGTGTGGGAGCTAGTTCCTCTACCCCAAGGTAAGTGTGCAATAGGCGCTAAATGGGTGTTTAGGAATAAAACTGATGAAAAAGGTCAAATTGTCAAGAACAAGGCCAGACTGGTTGTACAGGGGTTCTCACAAGAAGAAGGTATTGATTATGATGAAACCTTTGCCCCTGTAGCCAGACTGGAGGCAATCAGATTGTTCTTAGCTTATGCTGCTTTCCATAATCTTAAAGTTTTTCAAATGGATGTCAAAAGTGCATTTTTATATGGTAAAATAAAAGAAGAGGTTTGTGTGTATCAACCACCAGGTTTTGAGGATAATAAACATCCAGATTGGGTGTATAAGCTTGATAAGGCTCTGTATGGGTTAAAACAAGCTCCTAGAGCCTGGTATGAAACACTGTCTAATTTTCTTCTTCAAAATAATTTCACTAGAGGCTCCATAGATAAAACTTTGTTCATAAAGAAAGTAGGACAGCATAAGCTACTTGTTCAAATTTATATAGATGATATTATTTTTTCATCCTCTGATCCAAAGTTGTGTGATGCATTTACAAAATTGATGCAACAAAAGTTTGAAATGAGTGCCATGGGAGAATTATAGTTCTTTCTGGGTTTGCAAATCAAACAAAGAGCTGATGGAACTTTCATTCATCGGTCAAAATATACAAAGGATCTTCTAAAAAAGTTTGATTTACAAAACTGTAAGCCCTGTTCTACTCCCATAAGCACCACCACATAACTGGATGCTGATCAGAAAGGTAAAGCGGTTGATGAAACCCTTTACAGATGTATGATTGGTTCCTTGATGTACCTTACAGCTTCTAGACCTGACATTATGTTTGCAACTTGTGTCTGTGCTAGATTTCAGGCTGCACCTAAAGAATCCCATTTGATTGCAGTCAAAAGTATCTTTAGATACTTGCAAGGAACTCAATCTCTAGGACTTTGGTATTCCACTGGGCACTCTTGCAAATTGGTTGCTTTCTCTGATAGTGACTATGCAGGGTGTAAAGTAACTAGAAAATCTACTTCTGGTGGATGCCAATTTCTAGGCAATTGTTTGGTTTCTTGGCAGAGTAAGAAACAAACTTCAATTGCTACATCCACTGCTGAAGCAGAGTACATTGTTGCTGCAAGTTGTACATCTCAGGTACTCTGGCTTCAGAATCAATTACTGGATTATGGCATTACAGAGACTAAGACTCCATTACTGATGGACAGTGCTTCAGCTCTTTGTATTGTTAAGAATCCAGTCCAGCATTCTAAGACCAAACACATTGAGATCAGACGTCATTTCATAAGAGATTATTATAAAAAAGGTCTGATTGATCCAAAGTTTGTTCCTAGTGCTGATGAGCTTGCAGATATATTTACTAAGCCTTTGGACAGTGCAACTTTTCAAAATCTTGTGCTAAGGCTTGGTATGATGAAGCTAGAATAAATTGACTAATACTGATACTCTCAGATCATAAGTACTGATGAGTATTAGTATACAAAAGTCAAAAATAAGTACTGATGAGTTATTTTGTCTTCATTTTTTTTACTACTGAAGTGTTAAAAAGACTGAAGATAAAATACTTAAAAGTACTGAAGTACGTTATTTGTTGAAAAGAACTGATGTAGTTAAAACTACTAATGTGGTTGTAATTACTGATGCTTATTTTCAATAGATAAGTATTGAAGAACAAATTTATCCAAAAGTACTGATGTGTAATTTTGAGCATAAATACTGAAGACAAAATTTATTCACAAGTTCTGAAGAATATTTATTTCAAAAAGATCTACTTCACAAATGTTCAGAAGAGCGGATGAATAAATATTCAAAAGAACTAATGACCAATGAAACGTCTGAAATGTTGAGGTCAGAATAAAACAACTGAAACCTGTGAATTGACGACAACAACTGATGAGTAACTTTACTCTTCAGCTGTTTCAAACATCTGCTGTTTCGTTTCAAAACAACTGAAGCCAAAACCAAGTCTTCAGTAGTTTCTAACTACTGATGACTAACACCAAGTCTTCAGTTGTTTACAACATCTGAAGGTTAAAACCATGTCTTCAGTCGTTTCAAACAACTAATGACCAACACCAAAACCTTCAGTTGTTTTCCATCAGCCGTTTCATAATCTATAAATACCAAACCCTAACCTCAGAACTTTACATTCCCTGAACGTTATTATTCAAAATTCTCAAACCTTCCCTCCTACATTAATGGCGACCTTGCAACTCAAACCACGCCATAACTGTGTAGCCTACCTCACCAAATCAGCCTTCTAGAACAAGTTTGATGACGCCATCGATCTGATGGTTGAATCCCCATACCAAACGGCCTTTCTTCTGAACCAAACCATATACGTCGAATCCCTACAACAATTCTGGACAAATGTCATCCTCACAACTGGTGAGAATGATGCCGAGATCACTCTCCAGTCGTTTGTTAATGAGAAGAAGGTGGTCGTCACTTCTGACATTATTCGGCAAACCCTAAATCTGAATGATGCCACCTTCGTCACCGAATATCCTAAGGGTACAACCGACTTATCCTTCGCCCATCATGGATACGAAGGTGACCTAAGTGCTACCACAATCTTGAAGAAGCACTTCCATGACCATGAACGCCTAATCTTCCACATGGTCAATGTCTGCCTTGCTCCCAAAACCTCCTCATGGGATCAAATGTCTTCAAGGTGGCAGCAGGTATTGTATTCTATTCTTGAACGCCAAAGCTTAAGTTTTTCTGAAATTATATTTTTAGAACTAAAAGATCTGGCATTGAAACCTATGGCTAACAGATGGATATTATATCCAAGGTGTCTCATGGACGTTATTGAAAATCAATTAAAATCTGACAGCCTTGTTGGCCTTGGAGTCCCTACTGTGGTAGTTTTGCCTGAATTATACTCCAGGCACAACTCGAACACACAACTAAAAGAGGCTGCCAAGCTGCTAAAACCCAAGCAGAGGGAACCCTCAGCCTCATCCTCCAGATCCAAAGTCCCCACCAAGCCAAAAACTAAAAAACCCAAAAAGTTTACTCAGGGAGTTGAGTCCCCTGAGGATGCCCTGCAGCACCAAGGCAGGAAGAAACTACTGGTAGTAATCCACCAGTAGTTATACAGACTCCACCAACCACAACCGCTCAGGAATCCTCTCAACAGGATCTTGTAGCAAACATTTCAGGGGATGCCACATTACTGGAACCTCTCTCATTTGAGAAGGTTGCCATTGAAGAGCACCATTCACCCCAGGTGCAATCTGCTTCACACCTATCTCCCACTAAAGCCACCTCACAAAGCCCAACTTTTATAATTGCTGAAGTGCTGACTCAGTTAAACACTCCAACCACTCCCCATAAACCTATTACAACTGGGAAAACCTCAACACTTGAGGGGAGGATTCTAGTGTTGCTGATAACCCACAGCACAGGGATTACACAGTTCAATCTCCCCGTGTGGAGTAGGAGATTAGAACTTCTGGTAAGGCTGTCACTTCTCCTGCTTCAGCACATGAACAGGCTGAAGTTGGTAACATTTCTAAGACCTCACCAGAGGCAACTGTCGATGAAGGACATAATCCTGAGACAGGAAGTCCCCAGTAACAAGATCAAGGGGCACATGTGAATACTGATCCACACTCGGCACATGTTCATCCTGATGAAATCAGGAGGTCAGATGATTCAGCAACCACTAATGATGACCTGTGTTTTTTCTTTGATATTCTAGCCCACAACACCATTCTTGAGGCTGAGGTAAGCAGACTACAAGAACTGCTTGCCAAAATGTCTCAAGAATCAAGCCCATCTGCCTAAATTCACCCACAGATGGCACCTTCTTCTGAAGGTCTCCTAAACACTAAGCCACTCTCAACAAATCAACCACCAGCCTTTGCTTCTGGCACCATTTCTTAGGGACAGAACCCCTCTGAGCAAATGGTTGCTATCTTTAAATCTTCCCTGCCTCTCATCACTCCCATCATCACTGACATTATGCATCAATTCCTTGATGAGAGGCTCTCCTCAAATATACAAACCCTGGTTGATGATGCAGTCACTAAGAGACTTTCTGACATTCAAACCCCTGAACTCAATGCAACCAAAAAGGGGGAGTCTAAGTCAGTGAAAGTAGTCAAGAGAAAGAGAGTTGAAAAGGAGAAGGAGAAAGAAAAGGAGGAGGAGAAAGAAAAAGAAAAAGAGAAGGAGAAGGAAAAAGAAAAAGATTTTCATGTCACATACAAGAAGATGAAGGGTGATGAGAAGACTCCTGGTGAGAAGAAATGATTAAAGAAGCTGATGAGCAACATAGCAGATCCATGGACAAAATCATTGATCAGCTATTCAGATAAGGGTTTGACACTGCTAAGCTTAACACTGAGATTAAAAAGTTGGAGACACAAGAGATTGAGCACAGATGGGCTGGCTATATTGAGAAGGAGAATGAAAGATTAGAAGCTATGGTCAGGTTCATTTTGAAGTATTTGGAGAGGACAATCCTTGAGGTGAAATCATGGTCCAGGGACAGTATTTTGGAGATAACCAACCAAATCTGTTCATCTGAAGTATTTATAAAGGGATTGATCATTGAAGCCCTGGATGAAGCTGGTGCTGGGAAGAGGACTGATCTGGCAAAGTACTCCAAAGCCACACTTGCAACCAAGATGCTAGAGCAGACTGTACAATCTCCCACACCAGAACAACCAAAATCACAACCCACAAAACTAACTCCTTTACCCAAGAAGCCAACATAAATTGCCGATGATGCACCCAAGAGGAAGAGAAGGGTGTTGAGGCTTCAAGAAGAAGAAGAAGAAGATGATGATGAGGATGATAGGCTGCCCATTTCAACTGTTGTTAAATCAAAAGGGAAGTTGCCAGAAGTATCAAAGAATATTGTCAAGAGCCAACCAACAGGGATCACTCCTGCCATCCAGATGCAAACTGTCAAAGTAAAACTTGAAGAAGAAGAACTGCACAAATAACATGATGAGCAGCTGTTGAGTGTGGTTGATAAAGACTTTCCTCAGACTACATCAATACAATCTATGAGGAAACAAGCTCAGAGGTTGTATGCTCTCAGATTCACCTTTCAATATCAGAAGGAGAGAGTTAAAATTTGGCTTGATCCCAGGGTGAGTAATAGAATTCACAAGAAGAACATTCTAAATAGATACAATGGCCAAGTAAAAAAATTGTAGATGCAGTGATCATGCTGGCCATTGTAGTGTCACCCTAGGAAATCCTAGAAGACTTCAAGAGAGACTACAAAGCTAATCTTTCCCTCCAAAAGTTACTAGAAAACAAAATGGTGAAAAACGGGTTAAATTATAAGAGGCTTGAAGAAGTCAGAAGCAATGAGCTCCAGTTGTTACTTGAGGGTAATCACCCTGATGAGTTTGCTTATAGAGAAATAACAACTGTGGAGCTAAAGAATGGGAAACAGGTCAAATATCTGTCTGAGTATTATGGGCCAGAGTTCTTCTTTGAAGGAGAAGCTGAAGAACTCACTTTGGAAGAACAAGTTGTCTTCCTGGAGGCCTATGTAAGAGAGTCTTACAGACTCATTGTAGGGAAGTAGGTTTCATGGATGGGGTAACAACTTTGTGTCCAATTCCCTAAGACAGAGTTCCCATCCATCCCTTGGCAATCAGATCTACTGAAACCTCTTCCCAGGCCTGTGTTTAAAACGATCACTTCTGAGCTGATCCAGAAGATAAAGACAATCTTTTTGCCTAATAAGTGGGACTCCAATAAACTTAAAGGTTTTGGCTGTACTGGTTCAGGGGGAGTTTGTTGGACCAAAAGAACCAATGAGCCAGATCAGAAAAACCTTTAAGTCCTACAGACATCATAACAACTGAAGAAGACTACATCAGCTGAAGACAAAGTCTAAAGACAAGTACTGAAGACGAAGTCTGAAGACAAGTACTGAAGACAAAGTCCGAAGACAAGTACTGAAGACAAAGTCTGAAGACAAGTACTGAAGACAAAGTCTGAAGACATCAGCTAAAGACAAAGTCTGAAGACCAAGTCTTCAGAGGTTGTCACAACAGCTGAAGTAGTACTCTTCAGTAGTTGTGATGGTTTACTTTTCAGTAGTTGTCTTTATCAGTTCAGTAGTTTGTAATCAGTAGTTCAGTAGTTTGTTTTCAGTAGTTGTAGTATTAGTAATACTTAGCTTCTATTGTAAGAAGATGTCCTCAGCTGTTGTGGACATCTTCAGTAGTTTTAGTTATTTTTAGTTGTTTATGTAAAATGGTTAGATGTCACTATCAAGTGACATCTGCTGACGTCACCTTTCTTTTATAAAAGGAAGGTTGACCTAATTTGTATGTACCGAAGCTTGTGTATGAATGAAAACATTCTATTTTGCAGAAAACTTTCTCTCTTTATAACCGTACTGTTTCATTGAATATCCTTTGTGTTCTTGCTTAAATTTCGTCTAATTCTTATATTATTCTGCTGCAAATTATAACCTAACTGATCAAACTAGATCTTAGATCCCTTCAACCATTCTATAAGTTATGTCGTCTAGGTTGTTAGAACCCAAGCACCATAATTGCCGACACCATAGGAAAAAATTTCCCGTTCCGTCACTGGGTTTCACCTTTCTAAAAGAAAAGTTTAAAAAGGTTTAAAAATGTTGGGGTTGGTATCGATTGATCCTGATGAAAATTCACTGGGTTGTACAGGGCCGGCCCAATAGTACAACTGGCCCACACTGGGGCTTTAGGCCTCCAAAAATCATAGGGCCCTCAAAATATTGACCCAGTACCATATGTAGGCTAAATCTATCCTTTAGCCCTAAGCCGCTCTTCCTTTCCCTCACCACCTCTTCTCACGTTTTCTTCTTTGTACAGTAGCAGTAAATGGCCGCCTCTTTCATCAAGATTCAGGATAATTAAAGCTCCAATGGTTTCTCGATAATCATCAACTCATCAAGCTTTAAGCATGTTGCGCGCCTACACCAGTGAACCACCTCGGCGCTGCTGACCTGCTCTCGCGGGTCACCCCTTTGGCCTTCCAAGTTCCAACAATAGCAAACTTGCTTGCGGGTTGCGACTCTTTGAGATCAATAACGCCATAACGGTAGTATTATGTATTTATGTTGAAATCGTTATATAAATTCTCACTTGTTCCTTTCGGTTCAACTTACAATTCAAGTATTCAAGGGTTGCTATTTGTGAACTTGCGTTTAATATTAGACACTTTTTGCGATTTTGGATTTTATGATTAACAAGGGTTGCGGACTTGCGGACTGCCGGACTTGCGATTAAGAAGGCTAGAAATGAAAATTCGAAACTTAGATTTTGCTATAAGCCATTAAAAAGACTAGAAGGCAGAAGACCTGATTACCAGAACTGAAACTTGATTTTGCAAGTGGCGATTAAGAAGGCCAAGTCAACTTTTATTCTTTTAAGCTGAGATTGGGACATCAGGTTAGTTTTTTAAATTTATGATTCTTTGATTTGTTTTTTATTTCTGAATTGGTTTATTTGTTTTGTTTCTCATAGCTTGAATATGATATTCCGATTAATATGAATATAGGATCTGATATAGTGATATTCTGAATTGATTATTAGTTTTCTGATTTGTGATTAATTTATTTGATTATCTAACTGCTTGAATCTTATTAGTTTTATCACTTCATTAGTTTATTTTAGGAATCTTATTTAGTTTACATTACATACTGTAACTAGAAATTATAACTTGGTTGCTTAGAATTTATAAGTTATAACACTGTCAAACCGAATCCGTAAGTTTGAATATGGTGCATCAAAAAGGGATAAAAAGACTAAACGAGAAGCTTTAAATGGATCAATGTTAAAATTCGTAACCACCACAACGTCTAATAATAATGAACACTTGATGAAAATCTTGTAAAAGTTGATGAAAACCCTAATGAACCTATGAATAATGATAAAGAGGTTGAAAATCTAAATGAAAACCTTGATAAACCTATAAATAATGATGAAAACTTTAAAAATCTTGATGAAAACCTTGATAAACTTACAAATAATGATGAAAACATTGAAAATCTTGATGAAAACTTTGATGAACTTACAAATAGTGATGAACATACAAATGAGAATCAAACTAAAAACCTATAAATTATGTTGATCCTAGTCAATCGAATAATATTAATAATAATTTTAGAGATCTTCTTATAGAAAGAGGTCCGGTTAAAATTTATAATGATAAATTTTCAAAAGATGAATTTTCAAGAAGCTTTAATAATTCTTTTTATATGCAAAAATTACCTAATGGAGAAAAATATGAAAGAAAATGGTTGAGTTTGGATATCAATATTCTTTTGAGGGCCTCATATTTTTTGTTCGCTTTAGACCTTAAAAAACGTTAAGCCGGCCCTGGAGTTGTAACCCCTCAAAAACAGAGCGTTGTATTCCTAGGCTGCCCAGTTTTTCTGAGATTTCCCAATCTCATAACCACTCCAATCCCCCTTAAGGAAATGTACATAGTCATGTTTTGTGTATATTTGTCTAACAATTCGAGGTGATGAACGTACGCAAACGCAAATAGACACAAACGAACGTTTGTGAACAAAACAAACACAAACATACAAATAACAACACAATCCATAGAGACTAAAATTAAAATATCCTTTCTTAGAGCATTCACAGTTTGTTTATGTCCCCATCTATATAATTTACAAAATAAAGCATTATTTTATAAATTTGTCTATATTTTTTTAAAACTTTTCACATTACATTCTCCATATATATCCCTATCATAATTAAATGATACCTATTTTTTCTTACTTAATATTATTTCTCTCTTTTCCTCTTACATCCACATGTAAAATAATTTAGAAAAATATATATAAGGGTTGAACAGTAAGTCACTATATTTGGGGATGATGTTTTCCCTTAACTATATACAAATTAGATATATGGATGGGGAATGAGATGGAGTGTGTGTTTTGATGATTTTATTTGAATTTAAGGATGAGGATTGAAATAGGGAATGAATTGATAATGCACTTAATCAGCTTTACACACAATCCACCAAATATATATTATGTAAACCAACATAAACAAACATAAATAAATATAGTGAACATAAACGAACATTACCAAATGTCCTCAAACACAAATGAATGAACGTGACATAACTTCATATTCGCTCATTTAATTAAACGAATGAAATTTCTTGTTTATGTATATATATTTATTAAACAAACATATTTCCCACGAAATGGTTCATGAATGGTTTTTTCCAACCATAATTTTCTCAATTCCTTGTATGGTCATATTTTTGGGAGACTTCACAATAGAATTTATACATCAAAAACATATTTCTTAAACTACAATTCATTAGTTTTTCATTGTAGCAGAACAATAAAACTTTGTCACATACCCATTTGTCTCAAATTATAACATGACAAAACTTATAAAACTTTAGCTACCATTAGTATTATAGCTTGGATGCCTGATATGAATAAAACTATACATATATTGTATCAATTACATCATCGTGTTTAATTGATTCTTTGAAGATCTTATGAAACTTAAGCCTTAATTCGTTTATTAAGAGTTTGTAGGATCAATTAACTCGTGGATGATCAAACAAGCAAAAACAAGACAAAAACTGAATGTATGATCAAGATAGGAGATTGGGTATGAGTCAAGCCTCATCAAGCATGACCTCGTGCCCAATGCACTTGAAGATAAATCCATTCTGATAGTCACGCCCCCCGTGTTACAAGTACCTCTCCCTCGTGCCTGATGGTCCACTGTGCTTTGTGCTTCAAGTACCACATCCTATGGTCACTAATTGTGTTAGAATCAGTTATGTGTAGGTAGTGCGGGTAATTACGAGCCAGTTAACATTTTCTAACAAAAGTTTATTTTGTTAAAAACTACTTCTATTCCCCTATGTTACTATTTTCAGTGATTTGACAATTTTGGTTTCACTACTCTCTTCCTAAAAACATATATGTACCTTCAAATGATAATTAGTTTTGCGACCCATGTATATATAGCCAGTTGTGCATATATTGCATATAAAGATAAAACGTGTAAGATTATGGCTCAATAAACTTAATAACTAATCAAATATTAAAATCGAACCAAAAGTTCGAGAAACACTTGTTCTTATATTTTACAAATCAGCCCTCTAACAATGAAATCTAGATCCTAATATATTGATTGACAAAGAACCATAGCTGCAATAGGAAACAAATACCAAGAGTAATTACAGAATAATGAACCGATGATTACGCTCCAATCCTTCTTTCTCACTAGCCTTAATCGACACCACCCTTATCTTAACGATTCTTTCATTCGGTCGCTTCAATGACACTCGTACTAATGCCTGGTCAAATGTTATACCAACCCGGACATCCACATAACAACCTAGGGATGCTCGTGCATCACATGTGGATTGCGTAACTTAATCAAAATATTTGAACAATATAAAAATGATTTCGTTTCAACTTTAACAAATTAAAATGCGCTTGAAAGTTGAAACAAATCAAAAGGGTGGGTTTATCTCACTCAAGGTGAAATTCGTCTAAAAAATTTGAGGATTGTTGCTAAAAACATGATTCACAACCGTTTTAACCACAGTTCATTTTACTCCTATATACTATTATACATTGCACTTGTAAGGATTTAAACCCATATTATATTTATAAGGGGCAATCATCAACACAGTAGGTTACAAGAACATGGACATTCACACTTAACAACTTGGACTACTTCTATGAATAAATACAAACACCTATTTTCTACTTGTTCATTTCATAAACAGTTAAACGTACACCAATACGTGTTTGATACATGTGTCATTAAAAATGTGAAAACAAACAAAAAACATTTGGTGGCATTGTTGCCTAGTTGCTAACGTCGAATCCCTTATATAAACTAGAAGTTTGTTGAAGTTATGTGTCACTAGCAAATACATCTTCTACAACAAAACTACAACTTGCTGTATATCCTTTGGCCATGGAAAACATGTCCCAAACAGTTGCTCAACACACTTGCAGCTGGACAAAAGGTACCTTAACATTCCAGAATTATCAAGGCTTTTGGAACCTTCAAGACTTCCATGAAGGAGCAGTTTTAGCTCAACAAAGCTTTAAGGCCCAACCAAGTGATGTATTTATTTGCAGTTACCCAAAAACCGGCACAACTTGGCTAAAAGCCTTGGCTTACGCCATTGTAACCCGCGAAAAGTTTAATGAATCCACGAGTCCTTTGCTCACAACCTTGCCCCATGAATGTGTTCCTTACCTTGAGAAAGACCTTGAACAAATTGAAGAAAACCACAAAACGAGATCCTTACCGCTTGTGTCCACACACCTTCCTTACGCTTCTTTGCCCAAATCAATCGTTGCTTCAAACTGTAAGATTGTTTATATATATAGGAACATAAAAGATGTGATAGTTTCTTACTATCATTTTACTCGAAAACTATTAAATGTGCCTGTCGAAGATGCACCATTTGAGGATGCCTTTAATGAGTTCTATCAGGGTATTTCATGGTGTGGACCATATTGGGATCATATGTTGGGATACTGGAAAGCAAGTCTGGAAAGACCTGATAAAATTCTTTTCTTAAAGTATGAAGATATGAAAAGAAATACTACAACCAATGTGAAGCGTATTGCGGAGTTCATTGGGTATCCTTTTTCAATAGAAGAAGAGGAAGCAGGTGTGCTTGAAAACATTATAAAGTTGTGTAGTTTTGAGAATTTACGCAACTTAGAAGTGAATAAAAGTGGAAAGCATCGTGCAGACACACCTAATAGAATAGAAAACCAACTTTATTTCAGGAAAGCTAAAGATGGAGATTGGAAGAATTACTTCACGGATGAAATGGTGGAAAAGATAGATAAATTGGTGGATGAGAAACTACGTGGAACTGGTTTAGTCTTGAAATGAGACCCAGCTAGATGCTCCGTGTATTTAGTGAATAAGTTGCATCATTTCAATCTTATCTTTTAAATCACATTTAAATAAAAGAGATTCTCTATCTACTCTCATCTGTAATCATATCTTGGGTGTTTAATGGTTTGGTTTCTGTTGTTCGGCTTAATTGGTTCAAAGATTTTGTTGATTGAAACCGGAACCGAATCGGATTCCAGTTATAGTTTAGAACTGAATCTTTATTGCAGTTTTCAATTTTAAATGAATGCCTCTTTTCTTCGTTTAAGATGTTTATTGTGTTTGTTATTTAATTTTCTTTTCCCTACGCACTTTTTTATAGACAAAGGTGCGATGTTGTTTTTAAGGATAAGTGTTATATTAATTGGGTGCATTATCCCTTTTCCAGCCGGGACTGCACCCCCAACTCCCTTAAAAGGAAACTTAGTGCTAAAAATACTAGCTCAACTTTTGACATTGCTCAAAGTGAGAATTAAAAACAACACAAATGTTGCTATTAATTACATATATGTTCCATTTTTGTTATGTGATGGATGTTTTCAGGAGACTTATGTAGACGTGTCCATGACACAAGAGTTTTTAGGCCACGTCGTACGTGTGTTAGGTCACCTGGCACTTGATGACATGTTTTGTTTTCACTCTACAGGTTTTGTTCATATCTTCAGTCATTTACGTTACATGCATGTAACACTACTAGTATATAATCATATATCATTTTTCAATGTAATATTTTCAACATTCCTTTTAAATACCATATATTCATAAATATACGATTGGCAATTAGTTTATACACTAGTACAAAAATTGTTTTTTTTTTGCGGTATGAATGTTTTGTTAAGCGGGCTTTGATCACCCAAATAAATGGGGCTGCAAAAAATCTAACTTATTTTCCTGGACGGTTTGAAAACCGCTCAAAAAAATACTTAAACCAGCCCAAATTAATTTGTAATATATTTATATATTTATTTAAATAAAATTACAATAGGCTTTTCTTTGCACTCTCAAACCGCCCAAATTGTAGTATATATCAAATTTATATCAATCAAGAAATATATAAAAACTACAGCAAAAACTAAATTATATCAATATTAAAGAAAGCAAAATCTTTTTAAGAATACAAATAAAACCAATAGAAGTCAAACCAAAAGACTTACACTACTAAATGATAGTCAAATACAAACCCATCTAATTTCCATTAATACCTATACAAAAGTATTTGTCCGACTACAATATCATACTGTCACACCCTCAAAATCCGCTAACGGGGTTTTACCGTCAGGCGTGTGACATGCCAGGATCTCAGATATCACCAGTTACACCAGACATAGTAATTACAAAACATCACATTAAGTATTCAGACTTTTAAATCAATAATAAGTGTTTCAAACTTGCGGAAGTGTTTCGAAGACAGTATTCAACAGTAAATTGTATCACATGCGTTTAAACCATAAGTGTCAATAACATTTAATAAATAAATCAGTTGAGTTGTGATGTATGCCATGAATGCATCCTAGCTGAGCTCTTATCCTTGTGCGTTTCTGTGACCTGAAAAAACATGCTAAAATGTGTCAACGTAAAGTTGGTGTGTCCACAGGTTTATTCAACAAGAAATGTGTCCGAAAAGCGTTTCACATGGTTTAGTATATAAAGCATATCGATAGGTAGCTAGCCTACAAACAAGTTATTTAGTGTTTCAAACCGAAGCTGAGTGTGTGTGTTTAGTGCCTTTCCACCACGTCTTTCACCGACCGTGGCAATCGTTAGGTCAATTTAGCACCCGTTCGACCTCCAATCAAGCTAGCGCGACTAGCCCGGGCGGTGTTTGTCAAACCCAGTAGTACTACTCAGAATTACCTCGCTAATCCATTACTAACGGTTTGATACTGTAAGGACTTTCAAATGTTTTTCCACTAACATAACAGGCGATATTAACAATACTGACAACCATAATAAAATAGTGTTTGCATGTTTTCTCCCCCAAAAAGGAAAGAATATAAAATGGGGCCGTGAAAACTCACCTAGATTGCACAGCAGAGAAATAATGCTCGAGGAACAGTTAAGGTTTCGGTTAACCTGTGTTTCATTTCGTGTACATAAAATTAATATAAACTATTAATTTAAAAATATAACAACTGTTCAGTTTCGTGTTCGTGTCTCGGTTACGGGTTATCGGTATTTCCCCATTCCCAGTTATTATCAACAATGCTAGATCATGTATAAAGATACTCATCATACGTTTTAATTATATGTCTTTATAACTCCAGACGTTTATTAAGGCGCAACGTATATATATATATATATATATATATATATATATATATATATATATATATGTATATATATATATATATATATATATAGGGGATGGATCAAATGAAAACCATGTTTATAATTGAAAACCGTGAAAACCAGGGATTACATATATGTAAGTACGTATTACAAAGTGTATTACTAATAGTTACATATATGTAAGGATTATGTAAATGTAAGTACGTGTTACCAAGTGTACAACTAAGAGTTACGTACATCTAACTCATACAAGTTACGTATACGTAACTCGATTCGTTATCATCATCAACCTTGGAGTTTAAATTATAAAATAAATAATGACCTCAAAAAATAAGGTTAAAGTTTACTCAAATATACTTTAAACAATTAAAAATTTAAATCAATTATAAATTATGTGATTGGATAGTGGTGGTTTTTACGGTTTTTAATTATAAACATGGTTTTCATTTGATCTCTCCCCTATATATATATATATATATATATATATATATATATATATATATATATATATATATATATATATATATATATATATATATATATATATATATATATATATATATATATATATATATATATATATATATATATATATATATATATATATATATATACAACGCCTCATTCATCCACATATATATATCAAAAATACAAGTAATAATAGTAATTTCATGATTTCAACTATTTATAGTTTATTTTTATATAAATAAACTAATTATATCATTTGTTAATAATATTTTTATATATAAATTTATTAAGATGTCTAAAGAAATAATTTTACAGAAAATCGTTAAATAACTTTTAAAATAAACGAAGTTTATAGAATTGATTTTTATAAATTTTATAAATTTGTTGTAATTTTTTTAAAGGTTGGAAAGCTTTAAAAAAATAGTTGTAGGTAGCCGGGTTTGAACCCGGGGCCTCCAACTCGCAGACCCACACACATACCAGTGAACCAAGGCATCCAGCCGTGACAGAAATCAGTTCCACATGTTTTTAAACTGTTTTACCCAGTTTCCCCCAAATCCCTTAGAACCCTAATTCGATTTGATCCGAATTGAACGTCAATTTGATGTTAGCAATCAAATTAATGTTGGGGCTTTTAATCCCCATGTAAAACCGAGTCTGTGGACATACTTAATTACCCGAATGGATGTTTGAATGATAAGAACAGGTGCTGAACAGCTTCGATCGATGCTTGAATTCGTTTGAGGAGAAATTGTTGATGTTAACCGAATTAAACTTATGTGAAGCTTCTAAGGGTCTCGATGATCAAAAACCCTTTATCAATTTCTGATTATATTGACCAGAAGGTTGTGCTCGACTAAGTTGCAGGTTCGAAACAAAGGTGAAATCGAATTGGTTTGCTTGTGTGTTTTCTGATGAAATTGGAAGTTGCATTCGATTTATAGGCAGATAAAGTTCGAGTGGGTCGATTTAATTTGATTATAATTGTCGTTTGAGTGCACTCGGTTAGGTGTGTTGAAGTGGTTTGATTAATTGTCCACTACCTTAAAAACCGGATACTTTTACCCCAATTAAAGGTTGCATTATTAATCGAATCTGTCCCACGATTGTGTTGGTGCTTTGTGGGGTTTGAAAAACCGGTTTTTAAGTTGGTTTTGGGATCGCCGGCGTCGCGCCGGAGCATCGCCGGCCGGCGACCGGAAAAACGAGGGGAAAAGTGGGCGGGGGTTGGGTTTGTAAATTTTAATTTTACACTTTGGCTCCTTAAACTTTGAATAGTTATTATTTTATGTATAAACTTTCTTTTAAAGTTTATAAGATGACAATTACCCCCCCCCTAACTTTAAGTTCAAAGTTTTTAAACATTTTTAAACCTAATAAAATTTTCTTTACAAAGTATTTTTATTAATAACAATGTTATTATTATTATTATTATTATTATTATTATTATTATTATTATTATTATTATTATTATTATTATTATGTTTAATTGTTTTTGATTTAATTATGAATATGTACTAATAATAATTTAGATTATGAACTATTAATAATGTCAAATAACGTTGGCAAATAGTAATGATAACAGAAACAGTTGGAACGGTGTTAGCCTGAAATATACTGGTTGTCACATCATTCCCTTGTAGAAGAAATTTTCGCCCCAAAATTAGAACATAGAACATCAGGTTCACATAGTACGCCAGTTTTAACAGGAACAATAGGAGGTCAGAAGTTCCTTCTGAGATTTCTTAAGAAGTAGATGCCTGATCGTTGAACAGTTGTGGATACTTCTTCTTAATTTGATCTTCGCGATCCCAGGTAAACTCTAGTCCACGCTTTGAGTTCCATCTAACGCGCACAATGGGGATCTTGCTGCGCTTTAGGGTTTTGACTTCTCGATCCATGATCTCCACTGGTTCTTCAACGAAACGCAGTTGTTCATCCACGTGTATCTCTTCTAATGGAACGACGAGAGTCTCATCTGAAAGGCATTTCCTCAGGTTCGAAACGTGGAACACATTGTGTACTCCATTGAGTTCTTCGGGTAGGTTCAGTTGATAGGCTATGGGGCCGACAGGTTTGACAATCTCAAACGGTCCCACATATCTCGGGTTTAGTTTTTCACGTTTCCCGAAACGAATCACGCCCTTCCAAGGTGACACTTTCAAAAGTACTTTGTCACCAATCTGAAACTCGAATGGCTTACGACGCTTGTCGGCGTAACTCTTTTGTCGGTCACGTGCTGCTACCATATGGTTACGGATCTGCACGATCTTCTCAGTCGTCTCGTGTACAAGTTCAGGACCGATAAGTTGACTTTCCCTAACTTCTGCCCAACAAAGAGGTGATCGGCACTTACACCCATACAGTGCCTCAAATGGAGCAACTTTGATCGACGTGTGATAGCTATTATTGTATGAAAACTCAACTAACGGTAAGTGAGTTTCCCAACTACCGCCAAAATCAATCACACAAGTGCGTAACATGTCTTCCAAAGTCTGGATCGTACGCTCACTCTGGCCGTCAGTCTGAGGATGATATGCAGTGCTCATATCCAACCGCGTTCCCAATGATCGTTATAGGGATTGCCATAAGTGTGAAGTGAATCGAGCGTCACGATCAGAGATAATGGAAATTGGCACACCGTGCCGAGAGACTATTTCCCTTAGGTAGATACGAGTCAACTTCTCCATTCGGTCAGTCTCCCGGATTGCCAGAAAATATGCGGATTTCGTCAAACGATCTACAATCACCCAAATGGTATCGCATCCGCTGGGCGTCCGAGGAAGTTTCATGATGAAATCCATTGATATCTGTTCCCGTGACGTAACCATTAATAATAAACTTGTGAGGTAATGGGTAGATGTTGGGTTAGGATCTAACCTTTTTCCAATCTAAATTCTATTGGTCACACGAATATCTTCATTTCAGATGGCTCCTAAGAGACGTGTGAACAACCGCAATAACTCGAATGGCCCCTCGTCTGATGCAAAATTGGAAGCACTAGTTGCTAATGCTGTCAACACTGCTATTTCGGGGATGCTCCCTAACATGAAGGCTCAGACTGCCCAAACTGTTTTCCAGCAAATGCAGCAGGCTAATATGGTTGCAAACCAAGGGACACCACCTACTGGCAGTGCCACTAGAATGCCACCAGTTGGAAATGTTACCGGAGCACCACCTGTCGGTAACGCCACTGGCGCACCACCTGGTGGAAATGCCACAGGGGCATCATCCGGTGGTAATGCCACAGGGGCGCCTCCTGGTGGAAACAATACAGGAGCACCTTCCGGTGGTAATACACCACCACCCCATGATGGGATTCATGTCTGGTTGGAACGTTTTCAGAAGCAAAGGCCTAAGTCTTTCAGTACTTCCAATGATCCGGTCGAGGTGCAAAATTGGATCAGTCATATTGAGAAATTGTTTGAGGTACTTGGTGTTGAGGACGTATACAAAGTAAGATTGGCTACATACAAGTTAGAGGATGATGCTAATAGATAGTGGACAACTGTGAAACAAGCTAGAGGAGGAAACGAATATGCAGCTACACTTCCTTGGGATGAATTCCGAGGATTGTTTTATGGGGAGTACTTCACTGCTGCTGACGGCACTGAGTATCGTAGACAGTATGCTAATATTAGACAGAAGGATGACGAGCACATAACAGATTTCAAGACACGATTTACGCGGTTAGTGAGTTTTCTTGGTGCATCTGCAGGCTCACCGCATGAGCAGACAGAAAATTTTCAGTGGGCCATATGTGAAAGAGATCGAAAGTTTATATTGAATCATCGGTTTAAAGATATTAATGAAGCGGTTGATGCTATTAAAAACTTATATAATGATAAGAAGAATGGAAAGAAGTCGTATGATGATAACCGCAAGCGGCCTAGAGAGAATAACCAGGATCAGTCTTCTTCTCATACGAATAAGAATCAGTCTTCACCACCACGAGACCGTCGAAACCGTTTTGATCGCAACAACAACAATAACTCCCGATCATGGAAGAATCGAAACCAGAACCAGAAATCAACTCATAATCAGACACAGTAGGCTCCTACTCGTGCTCAACCACCAAATCAGCAGCACCCTAATCAGGATCGGAATGCTACCCCTCAGTGTAATATATGCGGGAAACTTCATAAGGGAGCTTGTCGTCTGGCCGGAGGATTATGTTTCAGATGTGGGCGTGCAGGACACATGATTAGGGATTGCCCTCAGCGCGACCCTCGTAATAACGCTGGAGGGAATCAAGCTAAACCTGCAACTGGAGGACGAGTTTTTGCACTCGCTGCAAATGAAGCAGCTAACGCACCAGGTATATTTCTGACCCCTTAGTTAGGGACGTATTATATACATATATATGTCTTATCCAATACTGATAGTAAACGCCCTAGGTATGATCTCCGGTACCCTTTGCATAGGAAAGCGGGATATTTATGTCTTATTTGATACGGGCGCTACACATTCTGTCGAATCTCTTTTGTTTGCTAAGTACTTAATGACTGCACCGACTGCTTTAGAGCATGCTTTTACTATTACGACTCCATTAGGAGATTCGACTATCATATCGCATGTCTATAGGGATTGTCCGATCAGAATCGAGTCTATTATTCGTAAAGCTGATTTGTTTCCTATGCAAATGAGTGACTTTGATATCATTCTTGGTATGGACTGGTTAACTCGACATCACGTTACTATTGAATGCCAGACTCGTCGTGTTTTATTTGGAAATCCTCAATGCCCTAAACTCGTTTATCAAGGGACTTAGCCTCGGAAAGCGTTGAAAATCATCTCTGCGTTTAAGGCTCAGAAGTTCTTATCGCACGGTTGCATGGGATTCCTAGCTTCAGCGAAAGCTACATCTTCTGATGAATCAAACATATCTGATTATCCGACTGTATGTGATTTTCCTGACGTGTTTCCTAAGGAGTTACCCGGACTTCCACCAGATCGCGAGGTAGAATTCACTATTGATCTTATTCCAGGTGTTGAGCCGATTTCTAAGGCACCGTATCGTATGGCACCTATGGAGCTTTTAAGGAGTTAAAGGAGCAGTTACAGGAATTACTAGATTTGGGATTTATTAGACCAAGCGTCTCGCCTTGGGGTGCACCGGTCCTATTCGTGAAGAAGAAAGATGGTTCTATGAGACTCTGCATTGACTACAGAGAACTCAACAAGATCACTATCTGTAATCGTTACCCTCTGCCTCGTATTGATGATTTATTTGATCAGCTTCAGGGTGCAAAGTGTTTCTCTAAAATCGATCTAAGGTCTGGTTACCATCAGCTAAAGATCAAGGATTCTGACGTCCCTAAATCTGCCTTCCGTACTCGGTATGGTCACTATGAGTTCCTGGTTATGCCGTTCGGGTTAACTAATGCCCCGGCCGTATTCATGGACCTAATGAACCAAGTCTTTCACAAGTTCCTCGATAAATTCGTCATTGTATTTATCGACGACATCTTAATTTATTCTAAAAGTGTCACACCCTCAAAATCCGCTAACGGGGTTTTACCGTCAGGTGTGTGACATAACCAGGATCTCAAATAAGCATTAGTTACACCAAACGACTCGATAATTACAAAACATATAGATTGCTTAATAATAGTGAAACAAACCAATTATGTTTAAGAAATGCGGAAGCGTATACAGTAAAATATTTAACAATGGTTTTGAAACACACAAACACATGTCCAGTCCAGTTTATGCAAAATAAATGCAAATTAACTCTTGAAAACAGTTTGTGGTGAATACAGAATGACATGCTGTAGATGCTGTGCTCCTAACGTGCCACATCAATGTCCTGAGAGAAAACATGCAAAAATCTCAGTACAAGACTGGTGAGTTCACACGTTTATCAGAAAACAATAATTATCAGTAATGAAGTTCCCGGATTAAGTAATCCGATAAGTATAGTGAAATCCCCGGATTTATCAATCCGATAGGTATAGTGAAATCCCCGGATTTATCAATCCGATAAGTATAGTGAAATCCTCGGATTTATCAACCCGATAAATATAATGAAATCCCCGGATTTGTATTAAAGCATATAATGGGTAGCTAGTCCATAATGATCACTATGTATATGAAGGCGCGACCGAACTGACATGTAAGCAATAGTATAATGTAGGCCCGGTTGTGGATCACACACCACAACACTTGAAATTAGGCTAACCGTTCACCCGTTTGACCAGCTAGCGCGACTAGCCCGAGTGGGGTATGTCAATCCCAGTAGTACTACTAACAATTACCTCGTTAAGTCCATATTAACGGTCCGTTGGGCAAGTATACACCATAGTATCAAAGATATGCAATATTACAAAAATCCAATATAATGTAACGTTTTTGAAATCAGCATGTTTCTCTCCCCCAAAAGAGTATATAAGTAAAAGTGGGGCTGTAAACTCACCTGAATATGATGTAATGAAATGAACAGGAGCCTCAAAGAATACGGGCAATGCACGATCAAACACGATCAAATACCTATTATTAATTTGTGATTTAAGTCTTTAAAATGCGTTCAACGAGAATAGATACATTCAGTCGGTTCGGGTCGGTTCGGTTCGGGTCGGTTCTGGTGCATCGCGCGACTCGCTCGAAGAGATATTTATATACATATATATATATATATTTATATATATACTCCAGTTGTTCATTTAATAAATATAAATACGTTTGAATCATATATATATATATGAGCTCACACTTAAATTATTAATATGTATATGCACACACTATAAATTATTAATATGTATATGCACACACTATCACATAATATATAAATACCCCTCACACCACCATGTGCCCACTTTCACACTACGGGCACACACATACTGCAGCCGCATGGCACACACACACACATGCATTTAAACACCTATATATATGCATTCCACACCCATTATACATGTATATATATAGGCTGCAAACACACAATCTATGCATACACTTATGAGCGATTTATACATATATGTGTGTACACGAAGCATCCTGATATGACGCGTATACACAGCTGCCAAAAGCTGCTATGTTCCTTTCGGTTCGCGACCATGCATACATGTACACGAGCCCCGCCCACATACGGGCAGCACCTGATCGCAGCACAACACCGCACCTCACCGTAACCCATTCGAATCACAAACGCAGCAGTGCACATGATTATATATACATACATACAACACACGTTAGAACACACATATACATACATCTACCCATACACGGTGTAAAACATACATACACACATATTCATCGCGTACACAGCAGCCGAAGGCTGCTGTGTTCGTCCTTCTTGCGCAACATATATACATACATACACAACCTACGCACACATATATATACGTACATATACAACAGCATACACATACGAATAGAAACGTATACATACATACGCAGCAACATACAGTCACGCACACAGCAGCATACGTACATACGCAGCAATATACATACATACGCAGCAACATACAGTCACGCACACAGCAGTATACGTACATACGCAGCAATATACATACCTATACACACATCAGCTTATACATATGCACACAACATATACGTACACGCACACAGCACATACATACACGCACACAGCACATACATACAAGCACACAGCAGCCTTCGGCTGCTGTGTTCTGTTTCTCAACACACATCTCCACGGGTACATACATACACATCGCAGAAACACACATACATTTCCCACAAGATCAAACACATACATTCACGTACACAGCAACTAAGACTGCTGTGTTTGCTTCTTGTGGCAACACCCACACACACAATATACAGGTTTATATATAGGTTGCACACACACAGCATCATATATATGCATACAAATAGCATATATACATACTCGCACAGCATGTATACATATAGACACGCACAACACAGCAGGCTGCTGTGCTTGTGCCTTCTCTCGATTGGAATCCCAAAAACATATGCATACGTTCAAGATACATACATACGCATATACATACGCATCCACCCGTTGTGTACAAAGCCACGAAAGGGCCCGATTCAACCGAACCAATCAAGACTATATAACGAAACGAAACGAAACGAAACGAAACGGAGTTCATAACGACCGGTTACCTTCGAAACGAGTATACGGCGAGACGGGGACGTCAAACGGTGGCTACCGGTGGCGGAGAAGGGTCGCCGATGGAGGTCTTCGATCGCGAGTCGTCTGTCGAAGGAGGGCTTGTGCGGGCGAGTGGAGTGATCGACGGTAGTAGGGTGCTCGGCGGTCGACGGCAGAAGATCCGAGGGAGGTTCTAGTGGTTTGTGAAAGAGAGGTAAAGGGGAGTTGGTGAGGAAGAGAGCTGGTTAAGAAACAGGGGAGGAGAGGCGGTGAGGAGGAGGAAATATATGAGATAAAGTGAAATTTGTTTGTTATATGGTTGTGATTGCAGAAAACATGGAGTAGTGGTTATTTCCCTCAAATTTCTCCACTAACACAAGCAGACATCCATTCTTATTAATAATAATAATAATAATAATAATAATAATAATAATTATTATTATTATTATTATTATTATTATTATTATTATTATTATTATTAGTATTATTATTGTTATTATTATTATTATTATTATTATAAAATATAATAAAATGGAAAAAAAAATCGGGTTGTCACATTATCCCCTTGTTGAAGGAATTTTCGTCCCGAAAATTAGAACACTAGGGTTAACAAACGAGTATACGAAGAATTCGGTTAAACCGATAAATAGACTATGAAAATACATGAGGACAGTTAATACACACAGTGAGTTAAGGAGCTTAATGCTAACTGACGTACTGGTTAGTGACAGATGTCACACACCGTCACATTCACCACATGATCTTCAACAAGAAGAATCTTAGGTTTCCTTTCTGATTTGGGAATATCTTGAATGTTTCTAGCACTTTTGTTCATCAGAAGGTGGTCATGAAACCACCGGCAGCTCATAGTGATTCTCTTTTTCTTTCTTGATGCAGTTTGCGTTTTCACTTTCTGAGGTAAACTTTGAAGAGTTGATGTCATCATCTGATGACTCGTTGTCAGTTATATCATTAAATCCATCTGTATTATCTGAGCTATCACACGCATGTGAAACTTTATGAGATAGAACAAATGTGAAAGTAGACCCACAATGTTCTTTGCTTGATATCGTGGGATGTCACAGTATCCTTCGGTTGGGAAAGTTTCGTCCTGAAATTCAGTTGAAGTTAGGTTCTGAAGGTATATCCACGAACAAGTGCGGATATTTAGACTTCATCTGATCCTCCCGTTCCCATGTAAATTCTGGTCCCCGTTTAGAGTTCCATCTTACGCGCACAATGGGAATTTTGCTACGCTTTAGTGTCTTGACCTCCCGATCCATGATCTCCACTGGTTCTTCGATGAAATATAGTTGATCATCTATCTTTAATTCCTCCAAAGGCACGATCAATGCTTCATCAGACAGACATTTCCTCAGATTGGATACGTGAAATACATCATGTATCCCCCTGAGTTCTTCAGGTAAATTCAACTGATAGGCTACTGGGCCAATCCGTTTGACAATCTCGAATGGCCCCACGTATCTTGGGCTTAACTTCCCACGCTTTCCAAAGCGTATTACACCTTTCCAGGGTGAGACTTTCAACAGTACTTTGTCACCAACCCGAAACTCCAATGGTTTACGACGCTTGTCAGCGTAACTCTTTTGTCGATCACGTGCTGCTGCTATACGGTTACGAATTTGCATGATCTTCTCAGTCGTTTCGTGCACAAGTTCGGGTCCTGTAAGTTGGCTTTCTCCTACTTCTGCCCAACAGATAGGTGATCGGCACTTACGTCCATACAATGCCTCAAATGGAGCTGCCTTGATCGAGGTGTGATAACTGTTATTATAGGAGAACTCAACTAATGGTAGATGAGTTTCCCAACTGCTGCCAAAATCGATCACACAGGCACGCAACATGTCTTCCAGTGTTTGGATTGTACGCTCACTTTGACCATCGGTCTGCGGGTGATATGCAGTACTCATATCCAGCCGTGTTCCTAATGACCGTTGTAACGATTGCCAGAAATGAGAAGTGAATCGAGAGTCACGATCAGAAATGATAGATATCGGCACGCCATGCCGAGAGACTATTTCCCTTAAATAGATACGCGTCAACTTCTCCATTCGATCAGTCTCTCGGATTGCCAGAAAGTGTGCGGATTTCGTTAAGCGATCTACTATAACCCAAATGGTATCGCATCCGCTGGGAGTCCTAGGTAACTTCGTGACGAAGTCCATTGAGATCTGCTCCCATTTCCACACTGGAATTTCCGGTTGTTGGAGTAAACCGGATGGTCTCTGGTATTCTACCTTAACCTTGGAACAAGTTAGGCATCTGCTTACGTATGTGGCTATCTCCGCCTTCATTTTCGGCCACCAGTAAAATTCTTTCAGGTCCTGGTACATCTTGTCTGAACCTGGGTGGATCGAGTAACGTGACTTATGAGCTTCATCCATTATCAGCTCTCGCATGTTCCCGTACTGTGGTACCCAGATCCGTTTCATAAAATAACGGACTCCATCAGCTTTAACCTCCAATTGTTTCTCCATGCCTCGCATGGATTCTGCTTTGAGATTCTCTGTCTTCAAGGCCTCAGATTGAGCAGCTTTAATTTGCATTGGTAGGTCAGAGTGGATAGTCATTTGTAATGCGCGCACTCGACGAGGCTTTAGGGTTTCCTTACGACTAAGGGCATCAGCTACCACATTAGCCTTACCCGGATGGTACTTGATCACACAGTCATAATCATTGAGTAATTCTAACCATCGTCGTTGTCGCATATTTAGTTCCTTCTGGTTAAATATGTGCCGGAGGCTCTTATGATCCGTATAGATCGTGCACCTGGTTCCGTATAGGTAGTGCCTCCAGATCTTCAAGGCAAACACTACAGCTCCTAGTTCCAGATCATGCGTTGTGTAGTTCTTCTCATGAACCTTGAGCTGTCTAGATGCATAAGCTATGACTTTGTCACGTTGCATCAATACACACCCCAAACCTTGGATGGATGCATCACAGTAAACAACAAAGTCATCAGTTCCTTCTGGTAAGGCTAGGATTGGTGCGCTGCAGAGTTTGTCTTTAAGCGCCTGAAACGTTGTTTCCTCTTTGCTACCCCACTTATAAATTATTCCCTTATGAGTCAGGGCAGTCAAAGGTTGCGCTAATTTAGAAAATCCTTCGATAAATCTCCGGTAATAGCCTGCTAAACCAAGGAATTGTCGCACCTCAGTAGGCGTCTTTGGTGCCGGCCAATCCTTGATTGCTTTAATCTTTGAAGGATCAACATGTATACCTTTTTCATTCACCACGTGCCCAAGGAATTGCACTTCACGCATCCAGAAGTCACATTTTGAGAACTTTGCGTAAAGCTGTTCATCTCTTAGCAATTCCAGTATGGTTCTCAAATGTCCCTCATGATCTTCCTTATTACGGGAGTAGATTAGTATGTCATCAATGAAGACAATGACAAACTTATCCAGATAAGGTTTGCAGACACGGTTCATGAGGTCCATGAAAACTGCTGGGGCATTGGTCAGCCCAAAAGGCATTACGGTGAACTCGTAGTGCCCATAGCGTGTTCGAAACGCAGTCTTGGAGATGTCTTCCTCTCGCACTCTCAACTGATGATAACCTGATCTCAAGTCAATCTTGGAATAGTAGCTAGATCCTTGCAACTGGTCGAACAAATCATCAATGCGTGGAAGTGGATACCTATTCTTGATTGTCACCTTGTTCAGTTCGCGGTAGTCAATACACATTCTGAAGGTTCCGTCTTTCTTTTTAACGAAAAGCACTGGAGCTCCCCAAGGTGAAAAGCCGGGACGTATGAATCCTTTGTCTAACAACTCTTGCAATTGCTTAGACAGCTCTTGTAGTTCGTTCGGTGCTAGACGGTACGGTGCCCGAGCAATCGGAGTTGCTCCTGGTGCTAGTTCAATTTGAAATTCTACCTGTCTGTGTGGAGGAAGGCCAGGTAGGTCTTCGGGAAATACCTCAGGAAAGTCTCTAACAACAGGAATATCTTCAACTCGCCTTTCATCCACCTTCAGTTCAGTAACAAGTGCCAACAAGGCAAGGTGTCCTTTTCTGAGACATTTCTGAGCCTTCAAATATGATATGATGCCGACCACCGCACCCACCTTTTCACCTTCCACAATAAGAATTTCATCATCCGAAATAGGTAACTTGATCAGCTTCTCCTTGCAAACGATCTCAGCACTATTCTGGGATAACCAATCCATCCCGACGACTACATCGAAGCTCCCTAGTGTGACAGGAATAAGGTCTATGCTGAAAGTGTGTCCGGATAAGCCTAGCTTACAGTTTTTAAACACTTGTGTTGTTGTTATCGTTCTACCATCGGCTATTTCTATGGCATAATTAGAACTCAAATCAGTAGGCACCATCCCTAGTGTTTTACTAAATTTGGTGGATATATAACTCTTATCAGCACCAGAGTCAAATAAAACAGAGGCATAACACCCATTAATAGGGAATCTACCAGATACTACAGTAGGGTCGTTTCGAGCCTCACCTGAGCCCATGATGAAGACTCTGCCTCTGCCACCGCCACCACCATTGTTGTTGTCTTTAGGCTTATCAGCAGCACCATTGTTACCGTTTCTTTTCAGTTTCGGACATTCATTTTTAAAATGTCCGGGTTGACCACATTCAAAACACACATTCTGTTTGTGGTTCTGCTGTTGTTGAGGTGCCTTCCCCGAGAGATTCACCCGACAATACTTGGCAACATGCCCGAACTTCCCACACCTCTCACACGTGCTCCTTGTGCACTGCCCAGTATGATGGAGCTGACATTTGTTGCATTTTGGGAGATTCCCATGATAGCCGCCCGAATGAGAAGGTTGGGACGGGTTAAACTTCTTATGTTGAGGTTGATAAGTGGAGGATGAAGATTGCTTTCCATTGGTAGATGGTTCCCATTTCCTTTTGTGATCTGATGAACCAGAAGCAGCGCCACGTTTAGGCAAGGTGCCCTGTGCCACTGCCTGGTCGGTGAGTTTATGAGCCAGTCGGATGGCCTGCTGGATAGTGACAGGATCTGCAGCCATCACACTAGCCTGGATTTGAGGAGCCAAGCCATCAATGTACTTTTCGATCCGTTTGTAGGCCGGAGTCACCATCTGAGGACATAATGCAGCCAACTCGTGCGAACGAGTCGTGTACTCCTCAATGTCTGAACCAACCATCTTTAAATTCCAAAATTCTGCCTCCAGTTTTTGGACTTCACTCCTGGGGCAGTACTCTTCTTTCATTAAAATTTTGAAGTCCTCCCAAGGCATACTGTTAGCAGCATCAAGTCCTAAGGTTTGGACCTGTGAGTTCCACCATGTCAAAGCTGGTCCTTCCAAAGTGCCGGAAGCATACTTGACACGGTTTTCTGCTGGACAGTTACACATTGCAAAGACGGATTCCAGCTTCTCAATCCAACGAAGGAGGGTAACAACACCTTCGAAGCCTTTGAAGGAATGAGGTTTGCAGTCCATGAACATCTTGAAAGTGCAGACTGCTTGACCTGGAATGAGTGGATACGTATTAATGATTTAAGGATTGTTACGTATAGTATCAAGGATTTGATCCAAAAGATCTATTTGATAGAGGTTTACCTCCTTGGTTTTGGTTCTGGTTGATATTATTGTTTTGATTTTGGTTCCTGGTCTGTTCGAACGCCTCGAGCGCTTCAGTAACACGCTCATTTATGATGGCATCGAGTTCAGCTTGTGTTAGATTAATGTTTTCTTGTCTACGTGGGCGTCCAATTCTTCGTCCAGACATGATTCTACGTATTCACAATACATGACAGTCACTATCGAATAATAACTATTGATAACAATAATCTGTTTCATAATAGTAGAAATGAAGGATTTGTTTGCATATCGATAGTGAGGTTTCATGAGAACCGAGACCTTATGTCTTCAAGTATAGAAACGAAAATTTGTACTGACTATGACCGTTATCACCTAATAGAGTTACCAGAATTCTCATGCACGACAAATTATAATTACGTGTGCACCCGTAATTCTAATTTGCTTTGCATGGTCATTCATGGTTCCTCCCATTCGTGATAACATACCTTGTCAAGTACCGAGTGCTATCTGTTTAAGACTAGCGAAGATGATAGGGCATGTTGGAAGTAGAAACGAGTACGATAGAGTTTGCTGTGGTGTTCAAATCTTGGATAGTTTATTTCGGGAAACGAAATCAAGGACAAGAATTATTCACACGATAATGAGATGTTCGGAGTGTATTCGTTTGATTTCGTGAATCAAAGCGAGTACGATGACTAATCAAAGTATTTAGTCAACCACAACTTTGTTGAAAACATGCGTACCTATAAGCAGATACTCATCCCAAGGGTTCCCAGGTAAGGTAAACAGGTCCATCAGTTGATTTGGATATATGCGAATACCTTGCCTAGACAGAACACCCCGAGATACAGGCATCTTACTCTTCCAGCATTGCATGTATTCAGTGGTGGGACACAGACTTTGACGAGATTTTGGAATAACAATCGAGTTTTGGAGTCTGAAATCACTTGAATTAGGCACTCAAACCCTCCCGTATGTTAAAGTAAAAGTTTTCAAGCATCCAGATTAAGTAAGCATAGCTTAGAAATCTATGTGTGTGTAACTAATGCAAATCCAGCTATAGTCTAAAATGCAATGCAAATGAGATGCAAGTCCATTTTAGTTCGCTATAACTAATGCTCTGATACCAATCTGTCACACCCTCAAAATCCGCTAACGGGGTTTTACCGTCAGGCGTGTGACATAACCAGGATCTCAGATAAGCATTAGTTACACCAAACGACTCGATAATTACAAAACATATAGATTGCTTAATAATAGTGAAACAAACCAATTATGTTTAAGAAATGCGGAAGCGTATACAGTAAAATATTTAACAATGGTTTTGAAACACACAAACACATGTCCAGTCCAGTTTATACAAAATAAATGCAAATTAACTCTTGAAAACAGTTTGTGGTGAATACAGAATGACATGCTGTAGATGCTGTGCTCCTAACGTACCACATCAATGTCCTGAGAGAAAACATGCAAAAATCTCAGTACAAGACTGGTGAGTTCACAGGTTTATCAGAAAACAGTAATTATCAGTAATGAAGTTCCCGGATTAAGTAATCCGATAAGTATAGTGAAATCCCCGGATTTATCAATCCGATAGGTATAGTGAAATCCCCGGATTTATCAATCCGATAAGTATAGTGAAATCCTCGTATTTATCAACCCGATAAATATAATAAAATCCCCGGATTTGTATTAAAGCATATAATGGGTAGCTAGTCCATAATGATCACTATGTATATGAAGGCGCGACCGAACTGACATGTAAGCAATAGTATAATGTAGGCCCGGTTGTGGATCACACACCACAACACTTGAAATTAGGCTAACCATTCACCCGTTTGACCAGCTAGCGCGACTAGCCCGAGTGGGGTATGTCAATCCCAGTAGTACTACTAACAATTACCTCGTTAAGTCCATATTAACGGTCCGTTGGGCAAGTATACACCATAGTATCAAAGATATGCAATATTACAAAAATCCAATATAATGTAACGTTTTTGAAATCAGCATGTTTCTCTCCCCCAAAAGAGTATATGAGTAAAAGTGAGGCTGTAAACTCACCTGAATATGATGTAATGAAATGAACAGGAGCCTCAAAGAATATGGGCAATGCACGATCAAACACGATCAAATACCTATTATTAATTTGTGATTTAAGTCTTTAAAATGCGTTCAACGAGAATAGATACATTCAGTCGGTTCGGGTCGGTTCGGTTCGGGTCGGTTCTGGTGCATCGCGCGACTCGCTCGAAGAGATATTTATATACATATATATATATATATTTATATATATACTCCAGTTGTTCATTTAATAAATATAAATACGTTTGAATCATATATATATATATATGAGCTCACACTTAAATTATTAATATGTATATGCACACACTATAAATTATTAATATGTATATGCACACACTATCACATAATATATAAATACCCCTCACACCACCATGTGCCCACTTTCACACTACGGGCACACACATACTGCAGCCGCATGGCACACACACACACATGCATTTAAACACCTATATATATGCATTCCACACCCATTATACATGTATATATATAGGCTGCAAACACACAATCTATGCATACACTTATGAGCGATTTATACATATATGTGTGTACACGAAGCATCCTGATATGACGCGTATACACAGCTGCCAAAAGCTGCTATGTTCCTTTCGGTTCGCGACCATGCATACATGTACACGAGCCCCGCCCACATACGGGCAGCACCTGATCGCAGCACAACACCGCACCTCACCGTAACCCATTCGAATCACAAACGCAGCAGTGCACATGATTATATATACATACATACAACACACGTTAGAACACACATATACATACATCTACCCATACACGGTGTAAAACATACATACACACATATTCATCGCGTACACAGCAGCCGAAGGCTGCTGTGTTCGTCCTTCCTGCGCAACATATATACATACATACACAACCTATGCACACATATATATACGTACATATACAACAGCATACACATACGAATAGAAACGTATACATACATACGCAGCAACATACAGTCACGCACACAGCAGCATACGTACATACGCAGCAATATACATACATACGCAGCAACATACAGTCACGCACACAGCAGTATACGTACATACGCAGCAATATACATACCTATACACACATCAGCTTATACATATGCACACAACATATACGTACACGCACACAGCACATACATACACGCACACAGCACATACATACACGCACACAGCAGCCTTCGGCTGCTGTGTTCTGTTTCTCAACACACATCTCCACGGGTACATACATACACATCGCAGAAACACACATACATTTCCCACAAGATCAAACACATACATTCACGTACACAGCAACTAAGACTGCTGTGTTTGCTTCTTGTGGCAACACCCACACACACAATATACAGGTTTATATATAGGTTTCACACACACAGCATCATATATATGCATACAAATAGCATATATACATACTCGCACAGCATGTATACATATAGACACGCACAACACAGCAGGCTGCTGTGCTTGTGCCTTCTCTCGATTGGAATCCCAAAAACATATGCATACGTTCAAGATACATACATACGCATATACATACGCATCCACCCGTTGTGTACAAAGCCACGAAAGGGCCCGATTCAACCGAACCAATCAAGACTATATAACGAAACGAAACGAAACGAAACGGAGTTCATAACGACCGGTTACCTTCGAAACGAGTACACGGCGAGACGGGGACGTCAAACGGTGGCTACCGGTGGCGGAGAAGGGTCGCCGATGGAGGTCTTCGATCGCGAGTCGTCTATCGAAGGAGGGCTTGTGCGGGCGAGTGGAGTGATCGACGGTAGTAGGGTGCTCGGCGGTCGACGGCAGAAGATCCGAGGGAGGTTCTAGTGGTTTGTGAAAGAGAGGTGAAGGGGAGTTGGTGAGGAAGAGAGCTGGTTAAGAAACAGGGGAGGAGAGGCGGTGAGGAGGAGGAAATATATGAGATAAAGTGAAATTTGTTTGTTATATGGTTGTGATTGCAGAAAACATGGAGTAGTGGTTATTTCCCTCAAATTTCTCCACTAACACAAGCAGACATCCATTCTTATTAATATTATTATTATTATTATTATTATTATTATTATTATTATTATTATTATTATTATTATTATTATTAGTATTATTATTGTTATTATTATTATTATTATTATAAAATATAATAAAATGGAAAAAAAAAATCGGGTTGTCACAAAAAGTAAGGAGGAGCATGAGAATCATCTTCGTATCGTGCTCGAAACACTACGTGAAAAGAAGCTTTATGCTAAATTTTCAAAGTGTGAATTTTGGCTGAGCAAGGTAGCCTTTTTGGGTCATGTCGTTTCTACGGATGGTATTATGATGGACCCTGCTAAAATAGAGGCGATCACTAAGTGGCCTAGACCTACCTCAGCCACAGAAGTCCATAGTTTCCTTGGCCTTGCTGGTTACTACCGCAGATTTGTCGAAGGTTTTTCTGTTATAGATTTACCCCTTACGCAACTGTTAAGGAAAGGGGTTAAGTACTCTTGGAATGATGAACGAGAGAAAAGTTTTAAAGAGCTCAAGAAAAGATTGGTTTCTGCTCCTGTTCTCACACTTCCATCGGGCACGGGTGGATATCAGATTTACAACGATGCCTCTAAAAAGGGACTTGGATGTGTGCTAATGCAGCATGGTAAGGTCATTGCTTATGCTTCACGGCAGTTGAAACTTTACGAGGTTAATTATCCTACGCATGATCTTGAACTCGCTGTTGTTATTTTCGCGTTGAAAATATGGCGTCACTATCTTTACGGAGAGACTTGTGATATATTTACTGATCACAAGAGCTTGAAATATATCTTCACACAAAAGGAACTAAACATGAGGCAGAGAAGATGGTTAGAGTTGTTAAAAGATTATGATGCCAATATTCAATATCATCCGGGAAAGGCCAATATGGTAGCTGATGCTCTTAGCAGGAAGAGCTCAGGAACAGTAGCCTCCCTACAGCTACAGCCTCAGAACATTACCGATCTCGATAGATTGGGTATTGGCCTACATATTGGCAAGAGCGACGGATATCTCGCTAGACTTCAAATTGAGTCAGACTTAATATCCCGGATTAAGAACGCACAGAAAGACGATGGTGAACTCTGGGCAATCTTACAGAATGTGGAGAATGGTAAATAATCAGAATTCAGAGTAGATGAGCATGGGGTTATTTGGTGTGGTAAGCGGTTGTGTGTGCCAAATGATTCAACTCTTTGAGAATCTTTATTAGCCGAAGCACATAGTTCATCATTCTCTATTCATCCTGGATCTACTAAGATGTATCGGGATCTTCGTCAGAACTTTTGGTCGAATGGAATGAAAGAAGATGTGGCTAAGTATGTTAGTCGTTGTCTTACTGGTCAGCAGGTCAAGATTAAGCATCAGAGAGCTAGTGGTTTGCTTCAGCCACTATGTATTCTTGTATGGAAATGGGATGATATTTCCATGGATTTTGTGACAGGGTTGCCAAGAACATTCAAGAAGAATGATGCAATATGGGTTGTAGTCGACAGATTGTCAAAGTCGGCTCATTTTCTTCCAATTCAACAAGGATTTTTGGTTAGCAAACTATCTGAAGTATTTACACAAGAGATTATCAGACTTCATGACACTCCGGTCTCTATCATGTATGATCGAGACCCGAGGTTCACTTCCCGCTTTTGGAAGGGTTTGCAAGCTGCATGGGGTACTAAGTTGAGGTTTAGTACGGCGTTTCATCCTCAGACTGACGGTCACTCGGAGCGTACTATTCAGACACTTGAGGACATGCTTCGAGCTTGTGCCTTGGAGTGGAATGGGAACTGAAATGAGTACTTGTGTTTGGTCGAGTTCGCTTACAACAATAGTTGGCAAGCTAGCATTGGCATGGCACCTTTCGAATTATTGTACGGTCGTAAATGTAGAGCACCTATTTGTTAGGAAGAGGTCAGTGAAAGAGTCATTGAAGGACCCGAGTTAGTTCAAATCACGAATGAGAAAGTTGCTATTGCTAGAGAAAAGTTAAAGGAAGCTCAAAGTAGACAGAAAAGTTATGCAGACCGACACCGTCGACTTTTGGTGTTTAAGGTCGGTGATAAAGTATTTTTAAGAGTTTCACCTTGCAGAGGCGTACGTCATTTTGGCATCAAAGGAAGCTCAGCCCTAGATTCATAGGGCCATTTGAGATTTTAGAGAGAGTTGGTGAAGTCTCCTACCGTTTAGCACTACCACCTCAATTGTCACATGTGCATGACGTCTTTCACGTATCACTTTTAAGGGGATACAATTATCATCCACTTCACGTGGTGAACTATCCGCTTCATTTGATTCGCGAAGACTTGTCGTTCGAGGAGGAACCCGAGGCCATACTTGACCAACAAGAACGTATTATGTGTAAGAAAACTATTCCTTTTGTTAAGGTATTATGGAAAAACCATTCTGAACGCGAAGCTACATGGGAGGTAGAAGACATAATCCGTTCTCAATATCCGTATCTATTTACCTCATAGTTATTATCATTTATGTGTTCTGGTATCAGTTATGAAGTTATCAGTTATCTGTTTCTCGAACATCACATTAGTCATCCCTTATACGATTTCGTCTATCGAATCGATTCCGTTTCAGCAATTGAATAATTATGAGTGATTTCGTTCACTTGCTAATTTTTACTACTCCGTGTACGTTATATCATATCTTGTTCGATCTGTACCTAGCAATTTCGTGGATGAAATTGTTTTAAGGGGGGTAGAATTGTAATACCCATAAAAATAATAATAATAATAATAATAATAATAATAATAATAATAATAATAAAAGTTTATTAAACTTTGAAATATTTAAAAAAAACTTGGATTTAATAGGTTCAGGGGGTTATTTTGCCAATTTTGAACTTTTAAAAGAAAGTTTCTGCATAAAATGATAATCTTATAAACCACAGGGATCATTTGTTTAACTTTTTTTATAAAAACCCAAACCTTTCTTCCCCCCCCCCCCCCCCGTTTTTCCGATCTCTCTCCGGCCATCGCCGCCGGCGTGCTCCGGCGAACCTCCACAGCCAAAACCACTCGATATTTTAATCAAATTAAATGCCCGACAGCCTCGCATGTAAGACTCGAACTCGTGCCCCACAACAATTTGAAATTTCAGTGCGATCTACCCACCAACCCCACTCGGCCGAAAATTCATCCACTACCGATTGCACTACTCACTTTAATAATCGAAAGAACTCTGCACTAACGAACTATGGACCATTTATAATCATCCTTGGAGTTTGATTTCATCTGAAACACATTGAAACACCAACTCCGATCAACCCCTTTTGGCCGCGACCTGCAACTGATCGAACACCTCTTTCGAGCTTCAAAACAGGTAATGAAACACACCATTTTGCTCGGTTTTACAAGGGGAACAATAGCCTTATGAACTTAGATGCAATCGAAATCGATTTGGGCTTCAATTTGATCGATCTGATTCTAGGGTTCTTGGTGGATTGGGGATGATCTGCTATTGTGTTTAAAAGTATTTGGAACCGAGTCCTAGTGCGGCTGTATGCCTTTGGTTCATCGGTTCAGCGCCCCTTTGCCATTCATGAGGTCCCGGGTTCGACCCCAGGCACCTCCTATTATTTTTTTAAATGTCTTTTTGACCTTTTAAAAATATATAAAAATTCCTAAAAATTATAAAACAACTTTTATAAACTCTGTTTATTTTAAAAGTACCCAATTAATTTTCTATAAATTAATTTATTGAAAACACCTTAATAATTTTTATAAAATATTATTTATAAATGTTATAAATAGTCATTTTTTATAAAAATGGACTCTAAATAATAGTTTAAATTATTAATTTATTATTGAACACTGTATTATCTTTAATTATGGATAAATCATGATTTATACTTATCTATAAAAATATTTCCAGACCTGTAACGGATGTATTTTAACCAGAAATGATTTTACGGTTTACCAAAATACCCTTGACTTAGGCCCGTATTTTACAGCCAACTTACAGAGGCCATAACTTTTTCATAACAGATTCAAATCATTTAAACCTTATGTCCATGACGAAGTTCGTCGAAAGAAGAATCCGTTGATATATAAAACATCGAAAAACTCATTCGTTTAGACCTCCAAACAGTCGTTTTCGTAACTGCTAGCAGTTCTGTGCAGCTGGAAAGATCCACGTTTTTCGCATATTTCGGTAATGAAAATCAGAAACTTTTCTAAATGAAAGTTGTTCAAAAATCACTAATCTAGTAAACTAGAGATTTTCAGAATTTTAAATGTCTTTTAGTATTTTTAACGAGTGCGAACAGACAGGGGCAGAACTGGAATTTTCCAATATGAAATAGGAAAATCCAAACTATAATTTGAGTTACAATATCGTAGGTTCTCGTGGCGTTATCCGAGCCTAGACCTTGTCTCTGATTATTGTCATTCGTGTATAAGGTACGAATTCTTGGTCCTTTTTATTCTAGTATAAATTTTATTCTTCCGTTACTTTGTAGTACGGATATTTGATACCTCTAGTATGTCGTCTTCGTTTCCGTTGATATGACTTGTTTGGCCTTCAGCATGTTACTAGTCGTCTATCATTATTTATTTAGTTATGCTCTGACTCGTTCGATTTATTAGTTTTACTTATTGAGACTTGTAGCATGCAATATATATTTTATAAATTTGTGCTCATTATTGCATGTTCCCATAAATATTCTATTGATACGTTATATGTTGGTAGCTATACCACCATTTAATTTAGCACTCTGTTACCCGAGCTTGTCTGACATGTCATTGTGGCGTCAATGACATGACACTTTTCGTGACGGTGTTTATAAATAGTTCACGGCGTCTCCGTTAACACGTTAGTACTCAAGTAGTACTTTGGCCATAATTATCCGGGAGTCGGATGGATCGATCCTAGTTCAGTTCAGATCAGTTAGTTTCGGGGGATGGAATCATGTGTGTAAGCCCACACACCATCTCATTTGTGCATAGTCTACCTAGCTATGTGCTTATCAGTTCAGTTTCGGCTCTGGGTACTTCTTATATTACACGACTTATTTTGTTTGTATATACGCGTCGTGTAGATCAGTTCAGTTTCAATAGTACATGTTCAGTTCAGTATCATTATTATATGTTTAGAATCAGATTTCCATTTTCAATATCATATGATCAGTTCAGTATTCAGATATAAGTATTTTATGCTTCGTGTCATTACTATTGTTCTTTCCGTCACTGAGCAACTTTTGGCTCAGCTGTATTTTCTGTAGCGGTATTTTCTTATTTAATTGTAGGTAATCAGGGTAATCCGGAAAATCAGTGAAGAGTGGTTGAAGATCAAGATTATATTTTACTTTAATTGATGTAATGAACACTTTATTAGGTTCTTTCGGATTATTTGGTTTGGTTGAATTTATTTCTTTTGACCGTCTCTTAATATCATGGATTTGGTTTTTGATTTGATATCTGTAATAGTGACACGTCAGCCTCTCCGTTTGTTTTTGATTTAATTATGAATATGTACTAATAATAATTTAGATTATGAACTATTAAAAATGTCAAATACTTTGTAAAAAATTTTATTAGGTTTAAAAATGTTTAAAAACTTTGAACTTAAAGTTGGGGGGCCTAATTGTCATTTTATAAACTTTAAAAGAAAGTTTATACATGAAATAATAACTATTCAAAGTATAAGGGGCCAAAGTGTAAAATTAAAATTTACAAACCCAACCCCCGCCCACTTTTCCCCTCGTTTTTCCGGTCGCCGGCCGGCGATGCTCCGGCGCGGCACCGGCGATCCCCAAACCAGCTTAAAAACCGGTTTTTCAAACCCCATAAAGCACCAACACAATCGTGGGACAGATTCGATCAATAATGCAACCTTTAATTGGGGTAAAAGTATCCGGTTTTTAAGGTAGTGGACAATTAATCAAACCCCTTCAACACACCTAACCGAGTGCACTCAAACGACAATTATAATCAAATTAAATCGACCCACTCGAACTTTATCTGCCTATAAATCGAATGCAACTTCCAATTTCATCAGAAAAAACACAATCAAACCAATTCCATTTCACCTCTGTTTCAAACCTGCAACTTAGTCGAACACAACCTTCTGGTCAATATAAACAGAAATTGATAAAGGGTTTTTGATCATCGAGACCCTTAGAAGCTTCACATAAGTTTAATTCGGTTAACATCAACAATTTCTCCTCAAACGAATTCAAGCATCGGTCGAAGCTGTTCAGCACCTGCTCTTATCATTCAAACATCCATTCGGGTAATTAAGTATGTCCACAGACTCGGTTTTACATGGGGATTAAAAGCCCCAACATTAATTTGATTATTAACATCGAATTGACGTTCAATTCGGATCAAATCGAATTAGGGTTCTAAGGGATTTGGGGGAAACTGGGTAAAACAGTTTAAAAACACGTGGAACTGATTTCTGTCGTGGCTGGATGCCTTGGTTCACTGGTATGTGTGTGGGTCTGCGAGTTGGAGGTCCCGGGTTCGAACCCGACTACCTACAACTATTTTTTTAAAGCTTTCCAACCTTTAAAAAAATTATAGAAAATTTCTAAAAATTATAAAAATCAATTCTATAAACTTGGTTTATTTTAAAAGTTATCTAATGATTTTCTATAAAATTATTTCTTTAAACATCTTAATAAATTTATATATGAAATATTATTAACAAATGATATAATTAGTTTATTTATATAAAAATAAACTATAAATAGTTGAAATCATGAAATTACTATTATTACTTGTATTTTTTATATATATATGTGGATGAATGAGGCGTTGTATGTATTATATATATACAAATACGTTACGCCTTAATAAACGTCTGGAGTTATAAAGATATATAATTAAAACGTATGATGAGTATCTTTATACATGATCTAGCATTGTTGATAATAACAGGGAATGGGGAAATACCGATAACCCGTAACCGAGACACGAACACGAAACTGAACAGTTTTTATATTTTTAAATTAATAGTTTATATTAATTTTATGTACATGAAATGAAACACAGGTTAACCGAAACCTTAACTATTGCTCGAGCATTATTTCTCTGCTGTGCAATCAAGGTGAGTTTTCACGGCCCCATTTTATATTCTTTCCTTTTTGGGGGAGAAAACATGCAAACACTATTTTATTATGGTTGCCAGTATTATTGATATCGTCTGTTATGTTAGTGGAAACGCATTTGAAAGTCCTTACAGTATCAAACCGTTAGTAATGGATTAGCGAGGTAATTCTGAGTAGTACTACTGGTTTGACAAACCCCGCCCGAGCTAGTCGCGCTAGCTTGATTGGAGGTCGAACGGGTGCTAAATTGACCTAACGATTGCCACGGTCGGTGAAAGACGTGGTGGAAAGGCACTAAACACACACAGTCAGCTTTGGTTTGAAACACTAAATAACTTGTTTATAGGCTAACTACCTATCGATATGCTTTATATACTAAACCATGTGAAACGCTTTTTGGACACATTTCTTGTTGAATAAACCTGTGGACTCACCAACTTTATGTTGACACATTTTAGCATGTTTTCTCAGGTCACGGAAACGCACAAGGATAAGAGCTCAGCTAGGATGCATTCATGGCATACATCACAACTCAACTGACTTATTTATTAAATGTTATTGACACTTATGGTTTAAACGCATGCGATACAATTTACTGTTGAATACTGTCTTCGAAACGCTTCCGCAAGTTTGAAACACTTATGATTGATTTAAAAGTCTGAATACTTAATGTGATGTTTTGTAATTACTGTGTCTGGTGTGACTGGTGCTATCTGAGATCCTGGTATGTCACACGCCTGACGGTAAAACCCCGTTAGCGGATTTTGAGGGTGTGACAGATTGGTATCAGAACGTTAGTAGGTTCATCACCAGAATCAGCTACTACCAGAACCTCGAGACCCTCTAGATTCCAAAGATATCTGTCAGGTTCTTTGCGAGTTCTGCTACTTCTACGAACGCTTGTGTTTATGTATTAATCAGCAACAAATTCTTGTTGTTCAGACGCACCGACTACATCAGCGTTTGTTTATGGTTCTCGAATTTCTTCAAGATCCATAATATTACTTCTAGTTCCTTGATCAAGAAACTCTTTCTCGAGGAAATATGCCTTCCTTTTGATGGAAATCATATTTGCATCAGGATGGTAAAAGTAATACCCGCTTCTATTATAGTATCCAATGAAAATAGCTTTTTCGCCTCAAGGATCTAGCTTGTCATTAGACTCGCTAGTGACATAAGCATCACATCCCCATACTCTAAGGTAAGACAAATTAGGTTTAGACCCATGCCATATCTCATATGGAGTTTTGTCTACCTTCTTTGTCGGTGCCAGATTGACAAGGCGGGCGGCGGTCATAAGAGCATAACTCCAAAAGGAGTGAGGTAAGTTAGTTCTACACATCATCGATCGAACCATATTAAGTAGGGTTCGATTTCTCCTCTCACGCACGCCATTAAGTTGGGGTGTGCCGGGTGGAGTGAACTATGAAACAATTCCACATTCCTTTAGATGATCAATGAACTCTTGGCTTAGGTATTCTCCACCTCGATCTGATCGAAGTACTTTGATAGTCTTACCAAGTTGGTTTTCTACTTCGTTCTGAAACTCTTTGAACTTTTCAAAGGTTTCATGTCTATGCTTCATAAGGTAGACATAGGCGTATCGACTATAATCGTCAATAAACGTAACAAAGTGTCTTTCGTGATTTCTAGACATGGTTCTGAAAGGACCACATACATCAGAATGTATAAGTGCTAACAGATCCTTAGCCCGTTCACCAACATGGGTGAAAGGATCCTTTGTGAGTTTGCCATCTAAGCAAGATTCGCATTCATCAAAAGATTCATGTCCTGTGGATTCAAGAATCCCTTCGGACTGAAGCCTTTTCACGCGGGCCTTGCTTATGTGGCCAAGTCTACAATGCCATAGAAACGTATCGTTAATTCCAGATTTGATACGTTTAGAAAGATTATATACATTATTGTTTGTTTGAATATCAATCTTATAAATACCACTTCGAGGTTTAGCCTCAAAATAAAAGATATCATTCAAGTAGGCAGAAATAAAAGCATCATTAAAAACATACTTGAATCCTTGTTCAAACAATAAAAAAACTAAAATAATGTTTCTAGTTAAACCAGGAGCAAATAAACAATTATTTAAAGTAATTACAAGACCAGATGGATAAGAAAGATGATATGTTCCAGTTGCTAGAACCGGTACTCTTTTCCCATCACCAATGATGAGCTCCATGTCACCTTGTTTCAGTTTCTTCCACTTTTCAGGCTCCTGCAAGACATTAATGATGTGGTAACCACATCCAGTATCAAATACCCATGTGTTGCTGGAAACAGTGAAAAGTTCAATAACATAAATCAGAATACCTGAAGAAGAGCCTTCACCATTGGCCTTCTTCACCTTCAGCTTGGCTAGATAGTCAGGATAGTTACGTCTCCAATGTCCCATCTTATTGCATTCAAAACAGTGTCGCTCCTCAGGAGGGGGTGCTGCTTTGTTTTTAGCCAGCTGTTTGTTGTTGGTGGCAGGCTTGGCAGTAACAACTTTACCCTTACCCTTATTGTTATAAGTTTTCTTCTTTGGGTTTGGTTTCCTAACACCAGTAGATTGGACCATCAACATTTGACTGGCTTTACCTGGTATGTTTTGCTCAGCAGTTTTGAGCATACCGTGTAGTTCAGCTACACTCTTAACCCACGCATTCATATTAAAGTTCATTATGAACTGGTCGTAAGAACTAGGCAAGGAGTTCAAAATGAAGTCTACTGCCATTTCATCTTGCATAGGATAACCAAGTTTGGCCATTTGGTCGATGTACCCTTTCATTTTAAGCACATGGGCACTAACAGGCGAGCCTTCTTGCATTTTGCAGGATATAAGCTGCTTCATGGTATCATAGCGCTGTTGTTGGGCCTGTTTCTGAAACATGCCCTTAAGTTGCTCAATCATGTCAAATGCAGTCATGTCCTCCATGTTCTTCTGGAGATTAGGAGACATGGTGGCTAGCATAAGGCAGGCTACCTCATCGGCATCCTCCTTGAATTTTTCCCAAGTTCTACGGGCTGCGGCCGTATTGTTTTCAGGCTCGTTGGGAACAGCACTATCTATAACATAGAGCTTTTTCGCCATCTTGAGAACGATTCTCAGATTGCGGTGCCATGCGAGAAAGTTGGTGTTATCAAGTTTCTCTTTCTCAAGAATAGACTTGAGAATGAAGGAGTTGTTGGTTTCTGAAGACATCTATTTAAATAAGCAAAATAAATTAATTAGTATTTTCAATGTATTGTTTCCTTATTTTAATTAATGACCCATTTACAGTGATTTTAAATAAGGAATGAGAATCTGGCTTGGTCAGTTACTAAAGGCAGCTGGGGCACGCAACATTAGTAAATGATTAGGCAGACTGACAACGTTTATCAATTGTGAAAATTGCACAACTCTCGTGTATGAGGCCGCAACAACAATATTTTTCAATGCATTGATACGTTTAGCCTCATCTATGCCCGTTTACTAAGCCCATGACTCAGAACAAGCATGATCTGCATAGAAATGCGATCGGGCTTAGATTAGCTAGTGATATGTTTTGATTTAGTATTTGGATGCATGAACTTTTAACAGTTATACTTTTGAATTCATTTTGATTTATTGATTTAAATACAATTATGAATGCTATAACTGTGTTCATTTTAATACGTTTAATCCATGGATATTGTATTCTAAATTATCCATAGTCGGTCAGACTTGTGGGAATAATTCTGAATTAAGACTATTCTGAATTTAGACTTAAGGAGTTGACTTCTAAATTCACAGACCTCATTATGAATGACGTTGGATGTAACTCGCCACAAACCATCTTTATTATAAGATTCTTTGAATCTGATATACTCATTTAGTATCCTATGACCTGAGATGCATACTAGAACTTCCGTTTACCGAGGGTTATTCTTTGATCACTGCCAACCGCTATCGTGTAACTGCCAGTCATAAAGGCTTTGGTTGGGAATAATTCTGAAGTTCAGTGGGAGTTGTATGTAGTCAATAAGGGATTCTGTACTCTTACATTATATGTAGCAGTTAGACATCGTGGCGCCATCGTTGATTCAAACTGGTAAAGTGTGAGGCCTCACCCAAACTGACTGTGTGTTTGATTGGACCATTTTGAATCTGGATCGAGAACAATAATGATTGAGCTCCATATGAAAATTAATCTCAATGACTCAATTGATGACTTTTATAGAAAGGATAAATGACTATGATTACCATAAGTTTATTGTCTTGTTATAGTAAAATGATACT
The DNA here is from genome assembly GCA_024085815.1 of Flaveria linearis. Taxonomy (NCBI): domain Eukaryota; kingdom Viridiplantae; phylum Streptophyta; class Magnoliopsida; order Asterales; family Asteraceae; genus Flaveria; species Flaveria linearis. The sequence continues at coordinate 70,808,828 of CM044007.1, read as the reverse complement.
AGAAGAAGATGTTTGGTTGATGACTTTAAAGTGTTATACCTTGTTGGGGGCAGCCATATGCAGCTAGAGCACCGCTGACTGTCTACGTGGAATTTAACCGAATGTCGTCCAAGTGGGAGCTTGTTGGATTATTTACAGGTTCGGTTACGTCACGTTGCCAACCGAGCTATGACCCGTAAGAGTTACACCTTGGGCAACAAATATTAAGTCCACTTAATTTGATTAACTGGCGCTTACGAACTATATCGGGTTTTTATAATTTATAATTGTTATAAATTATTTAGTATTAATGTTTATTTAAGTAAATAAATAAATAAATAAAGGTGAGATTCCCTTTTTAATAAATAGAGTGATTAGGTAGAAACAGCTAATGACATAAACATGGTGTCTGATCCATTATTGCTTTCCATCTTGTTCCATTGTCTGATCCATTATTGCTTTCCACCTTGTTCCATTATTGCTTTCAATCTTAAAAGAAATGAGAAGGCAAGTTGGATTGGAGTTTCTATTTTTTCAAAACAACATTCTCTCTCTCTCTCTCTCGATACACCTACACTCAATCACTTCATCTCCTAAAATTCATGTCGAAGAAAGAAGAGGTATAGTTGGATTTTTCTACCTATCACAAACAACTGATATATTTGATTGCAACCGTGGACCACGCCTCTTAGAGCCGCAACCACAGTGTTCCAATTTAGTGTTTGTTGATTCTAGCATTCATTCGTTGTCCCTCGATGTCTCAAACGGTTAATTATTAACCACAAAGGTATATTATATCTCATCAGTAGATTATTCATATTATGTATTTGCATTGTTTGTAATCCAGATCCTGTCGGGTTCATTCTGGTATTTTATTACTCCGCTGCATTAACTGTTATTAATCTGATTAATAATTATCAAAACAGTTTTGATAAATAAACCTAATGAAGATACCACTGAACCCAACAGTGGTATCAGAGGGTCTCGAGGTTCTGGTAGTAGCTGATTCTGGTGATGAACCTACTAACTACAAATCTGCTATCTCAGATCCGGAATCTGTGAAATGGCTAGATGCCATGAACACCGAGATGCAATCCATGCGAGACAATCAAGTCTGGGACTTGGTTGAGCTACCTCCCGGTTCACGGGCTGTAGGGAGCAAGTGGCTTTTCAAGAGAAAAACCGACATGCATGGAAATGTACACACCTATAAAGCACAGCTAGTTGAGAAAGGTTTCACTCAAACTCAAGGTGTTGACTATGATGAAACTTTCTCACCCGTTGCTATGATCAAATCGATTAGGATATTGCTTGCCATAGCCGCGTACTATGATTACGAGATATGGCAAATGGATGTCAAAACCGCTTTTCTAAATGGACATCTTTCTAGAGATGTCTATATGGTTCAGCCCGATGGTTTTGTCGATCCACAATATCCAAATAAGGTGTGCAAACTGAATAAGTCCATTTATGGACTTAAACAGGCATCCCGTAGCTGGAATCTTCATTTTGATCAGAGAATCGTCGAATTCGGTTTTGTCAAAAATGAAGATGAGCCTTGTGTTTACAGAAAGGCTAGTGGGAGCACTATATCGTTGCTCATATTGTATATGGATGATATACTGATCATTGGAAACAATATCTCAATGCTTAACGAAGTTAAAAAATGGTTGGGAGCTCGTTTCGCAATGAAAGATCTTGGAGAAGCTTCTTACATTCTAGGAATAAAGATCTATAAGGATAGATCTAAGCGGCTTCTAGGGCTTAGTCAAAGCAGATACATAGACAAAATGATGACCCGCTTTAAGATGGAAAACTCCAAGAAAGGAGGTGTTCCAATGACTAAAGGTACCGTGTTGAACAAATCGCAATCTCCTTCAACGGACATTGATATTAAGCGAATGGAAAAGGTTCCATATGCTTCAGCGATTGGTTCCATCATGTATGCTATGTTGTGCACTAGACCTGACGTCTCGTATGCTTTGAGCATTACTAGCCCTTATCAGCAAAACCCTGGCTTTACCCATTGGACTGCAGTTAAGAACATTCTAAAGTACTTGAGAAGGACTAAAGACATGTTTTTAATGTTTGGAGGAGTTGAAGAACAGCTCACTGTAAGATGTTACACTGATGCTAGTTTTCAAACTGACCGAGACGACTCTCGCTCACAATCTGGTTTTGTATTCACACTCAATGGTGGAGCTATCTCTTGGAAAAGTTCCAAGCAAAGTGTGGTGGCAGATTCTACCACTGAATCTGAATACATTGTAGCATCTGATGCTGCAAAGGAAGCTGCTTGGATGAAGAAGTTCATAGCCGATCTCGATATGGTTCCAAGTATTCAGCAACCAATCGAGATATTTTGTGATAACACAGATGCTATTGCTCAAGCCAAAGAGCCCAGATCTCATCACAGGCCAAGCACATTCAGAGGAAGTTTCATTATATACGGGACATAGTGAAACAGGGAGACATCGTGATAAGAAAAATCGACACAGATCAAAACCTAGCAGACCCGTTTACTAAGCCCTGGTATCAGAGCCACTCCTGTGCCGTTCGGGGTGTGGGACATACCTCACCAAGGATGGTGACTTCTCAGGCTCATCGAGGACGATGAGTCCAAACAGGGGGTGCTTGTGACACCCTACACATATCCCACATCGGCCATGGACAGGAGAGATTCCTGGTTCATAAGGAATATCTGGCCTCTAATATCAACAACGCGTTTTGGGCGTATTGGCTGTGGATGAGAGGAGAACTCCACAATTAAGCGTGCTCAGGTGGGAGCAATCCAGGGATGGGTGACCTCCCTGGGAAGTTTTCACCCGGGCAACCAAAAGCAAATCCGTGAGCTTCTCGCGGGCGAAGCGGACAATATTGTTGGTGTGAGAGGCCGGGTGTTACACATACTATATAGAAATCTACATATGATATCTATGTTTTTCAAATACCTTTTTGAAAAACCGCTTCATGATGTTTTTGACTAACTCGTCAATCTTTTTTATGTGACATAGGATGTCACATCCCGGCGGAAGCGTGAACGATACGGGTGGAATGTGACTAGCTTTTATCAGAGTGCATTGTTTATAGTAAATAAGCACAGTTATAATAGAAACATAACACAGACATGCTTTTATTTATACTAGAGGAATTACATCATTTAAGTAATATTACAAAATTTGATGTAATTGTTTACACTAAATTAAAGCATGTCTAAAACCTATGAAAATGCGTGTCTACGTACACGCTCCCGTCAACAATGTTGACGGTCAGTGTAACACAGACCCTTCCCACAACGTCAACCCATCCATCATGAACTTCAAAGCTGAAATCAAATGAGTTACTCATTTCCTGAAAAAGTACACTTAAACCAGTCAACAAAAATGTTGGTGAGAACATAGGTTTAATCCAAACAAATATTTTGTTGATGTATCAATTACAACCAAACCTACTCACAACATAATCATACTGTCATGAAATAATTCACAAAATCAGATAATATTATATCCTAACCCCTATTCGGTTTGATGCAGGAAAATAGTAGCAACCCTCATCCGGTTGGTACAAATATTCTCTTAAGTAGCGCTACTAACATTATCGGACGGTTCCTCATTCGAACTAATAGTTGTATCGCAAATGACAGTAAGCAACAAAAATATTTTCAAAAATAATACATCAACCCAAACAGTATACTTTTTCCCCCAAAACTTTATTGAATACCAAATGGTTGAAAATGGGGCTATGAACCCACCGTGTCTTCTCACTTGAACCTAACAAAACAGTTCACAGTGTCAGACAATATTTTCTTTAGAATTTTTAGAACCTCAGATGTAAGTATCTTTTGAAGTCCTATCAATAATGTTACCACATAAATTTCCCACAAATTATTTATACATAATTAGTCCAAATTCCACATAAATTATCAAAAATACCTATTGCTGTCCAAAAATCATCAAAACATGATAGAATTTTATCCAAAAAGTCAGTAACATCTCATAATTTCTATAGCATCTAAATCTTAACAGATTATTTTCTGTAAATTTCATAATATTCCTATAATTGTTTAAAAATATCTTCTGTCCTTGATAAATTCCCAAAATTTTACAGACGGTTTCTCATATAAAACCAAGCACCACATAATTATCTCAAAGTCCAAATCATAAGATATTAGTTTCTGTAATTTTTGAAATAATTGCAATATTTGGAAAAAATAATTATACTACTCCAAAATTTATGAAAATTACATATTCTGTATTCCCTGATTTAATATTGCATCTATGATTTTATCATAATTTATTATTTAAATTAACTATTTATTCTGATTTATTTACTATAGAACATATAAAAATTCATATCTTAATCGTAATAGAGAATAAAATTCTGAAATAATTCCAGAGGCTTTTATACCTTAAAATAATCATCCTGTAAATTTATCAGAATTTTCCCGAATTTATTTCTATTTTTGATATTTTCTTTTATTTTTCATTATAAAATAATTTATATAAATTATTTCTTTATCAAAACTTTGTCAAAGTTTCTAGATCAATATTTCAGTATATAAGTGAGAATTTTTCAATATTTATTCCCACAATTGCAGTTGTCTAATATTTTCCTAGATTCTCTTGAATATTTACTAAATTAAATTTTGTAATTTCAAAATATATCTTTTTAATCATATGTTTCTGAGTTTTTGCAACTCATTACTTATGATTCATGAACTAAAGACCTTCAAAATTGGTTTTGGTGTTTGAATACCAAAACTAATACATATATGTTTTTTGTAACATATATGTAACAAAAATTCTTTCATACCTTGTGATGGTGATCTTAGTGGTATCTTAGCTCCTTGAACCCGAGAATAAGGCTGTGGAAGTCGTGGATGGTGATGGTAGGTGCTGGTGGTGCGTGGTTGTGTTTGTTTGTTGTGGTGGTCGTCAGTTATTGTTGTTGTTGATTGTTTGTTGATGTTGTTACCAAGAGGTAGAGGAGTTATGGGACAGATTGGTGGTGATGTTTAGTGTTTGTACTCGAGGGGGGAAGGCAGAAGGTGGCTGAAGGTGGTGGTCGAGTGAAGGTGATGGTGATCGGGTGTTGGTGGTGTTAAGAAATCCGAGGGAGAGAGAGAGCAAAGGTGAGAAGTAGGTGCTTTGTTCTTAAGTTTGCTGGTCATATATTCTTGTTGTCCACCGCCTTATGCCATCTAGCTTTGGTGAATCATATTGTAGAGTGTGTAGGTGTCACACAAGGAAGCTTGGTAGCGGTTTGGAGGGATTACCGAGAGCTAGTGGTAGTCTAGATAGGATAGGTGGCAATTTTTAAGACATTCAAGGTGTAATGGAATGTCTAGGATGGTATGGTGGAGGGTTAGGCTACTAGGGATTGACTTTGTAGTGTGAATGTATGGGTAATGGTAATGTGGTGGCGGTTTGTGACAATGGGGGTACAAGAAAAACGAGGCATGGGTGTGAAAGCAAGAAATATAGGTGCATGGTGGCGGTTTTGGTGAGATGCATGCATGGAATCGAGGGGTGCTTGGGGATTGCTTTTCTTTTGTTAAAAAAATATGAAACTTGGGCTCCAAGGTGACTAGAATTCATTCAATGAATATGGCTTAGGATGGCGGTTGTAATGGTGTGAAAGCATGTGTCAAAATGCTTCGGGTGATGGTGGTTTTTGTCGGGTGGTTTTAATTGAGGGATATAGGGTGGTTTCGGGTGGTGTTAAACGAATGGTGGTTTGGTGTTTTGGGTTTGATGCTAGTTTAGGGTTTTAGGTTTTAGGTTTTAGGTTTTTAGTTTAGTGTTTTGAAATTTTAAGTTTAGTTATGTTTATTTTGGGTTTAATATGTATTCTTAGATATATTACATACGTGACTTTTGTAACTTATATTATAATATACAAATAGGTAACATACATATACATGCTAACCGTACACATATATGAGCATTCAAAAATTTCCCATGTATTCAAGTATGCATACGTAAAAGTTTGTATCTATATACACATAGGTGTGAGTTTTGGGTATATATACTTACATGCATACGTAAATATATATGCATGCATGCAAACATGCATACGTATATTCATAAATATATAGATCCCATAATATAAATCATGATTGTAACGTAAAAAATTTTCGATGTAATATGTATAATAATAAAAGAATTTTAGGGTTGTCACATAGGATCCGGTTAACTTTCAAATCTAAAAAAGAAAACAAAAAAGAAATAAATGTATGAGACATGAATTAATCTATACTTAATTAGTGTTACAAACCAGAATTTTCTAAACTAATAATAAAACATATTCGAATCACATCTTTATAACCATAATAGTATAAATCCAATATTCGTGAAACCCGAACAACGCATACCCGATTAAAAACAAAAGCCTTATAATAAATATATAATTTGTAAACAAAATACTTACGTTGTTAGGAAAATCAAATTGCTTTATGAAGACGAACTCGAACATGTGTCTGATAACCTCAAATCTACATTCCCAACCTCCCGATTATTGTTTAACCTGCATTAAATTAACAAAACATTAAACAACAAAATAATCACTAAATTATTTATTTAATTCAAGAGATTCAATCCAACTAAAAATATAAACAAAATATATACCTCCACCATTTTTCATTGAAATGGATCTTTAAAAGTAACTTCAATTACTTTTTAAAGATCATAATTTTCTTTTTTCTTTTGGCTCTTTAGAAAATCCAAAATATATCCTTGTCGTTTTTTAGGGGAAACGATAAACAATCCCAACGAGAACAATAAAAAAAGATTAAAAATAATTAACAATAATTTATTAGCAAAATAAAAAAAATAAATCAAAATAGACTAAAAATTAATAATATTGTGCCTGTTAAAAAATGGCGCATGCAAATATGTTTTATCTTTGTGAAGTTTGAAAACCGAGAGTAAGTGTTGTTTGGCACTTGATAAATTTTTCCTACAAAATTCTCCTGTAACCTTTTTGCAACTAAAGAAAACGCATAGAGAAGATCTAGGGAGATTGACGTCGTATAAATACCTAATATCAAAAAAAATATTATTGCAAAGTTAAAAAAGTAAAATATATTAAAAAATATATTATTCTAAGAGATAAAAACAATAATAAAACTTATATTTCACACCAATGTATAAATGAGTCCTCAAGCATCCCATTAGCTACAAATTATAATACTCACTCGCAGTAAAAAATTTCACTTCGAATTAAATCTTCGGTCTCACGATACATCCTAGTTGGTGCATTAACAGAAATGCTAAAATTGTTACCAAAACAATTCAAGATATGTTTAGCAAATTCTTGTATTTGGAAAGGTCGTTCATTTTGGATCTTAGTTAAGATCCATGTCAAGATTTTAGTTGTTGTTTTGGTGAAATTTGAATTTGCACATGTTGTGGAGGGATGTTCAACCTATTATTAAACCGTTGAAAGTTAAATATATCACACGCGCGCACACACACGCACATATATACTTTGAGTCGTTACTAACCGTTGAAAGTGAAACATGTGTCACGTGAACTTGTGGAGCGAAAATTTATGCAGGCGATCCAAACTATTATCAAAAAATTTTTAGTTAAATATATAACATAATACATATAGACTTTATGTTGTTGCTTACCGTTGGAGTAGAGGGTTGTGTAATGCGAACTTGTTGATTAGGAAGTTATTGAGACGGTTCAAACTATTATCAAAATATTAGTAAATAAATAAATAAATAAACATATATATAGAATTTGAGTTGTTGATTACTACAATAGTATAAGTTCCAAAAGCATATATTTGATGATACATTGTTGGGTCTTCTTCATGTTGACCTTGATATTGAACATGGTGAATAGATGGTGAAAACTAAAATGATAAAAAAATTGTAATAATATAAAATTTGAATAAACCAACCACGATAACAAGAAACCCGATTAAAAACTAATAAAACAATCATAACATGTGGTTCATAACATGAGCTGAATGTTTGTGGCAGGGTTTGGTTCCGACAAGATGCCTCTATATTTGAAAGCTACAATTTAACAAGCATATTAAACTAAATCTTAAGAAAATAAATAATAAAGCATATATAGTTTACATAATCAACAAATATAACTTTATTGCCTTTCTTGGCCATTAAATAAAATAATCACAAGCATCACCCATATCTTTAAGTTCATCATAGCAAGAAATTGAAGGGAGAGACACGTGCTGAAACATTGTATTAATGCTTTCTACTTGGATTTTTACATAATACTTGTGCATTTATCCCCCATGTAACAGTTTACTTGTAGTAGGATACATGTATGATGTATCTACTATTTTTCCCATACTATAATCATATGGAAACAGTAATTCACAAAATAAAACCTCCTACAAAACCATATAACATTTTTATAAACAAATATGATATATATAAAAAAATAGTGTAACTCGGTATAAATATATACATCAATAGGTGGATAGTGAATATGAGATACATCGGACCCATAACTCGAGCCTCGAATATCGGGCTTGAGTCTAACCCCGCATCACTTCTTCGTTGAGTAGTAGACGCGTCATTATGCCTTTTTTGCCTACCACTTTGAAACAAACCTTCATGAATAACTGTACGTCCTATAAATAAAATAATTTCTTTAATTACAACAATATTTATAAAAGTGTGTATGTGTGTGTATATATATAGTAATATAATATATTACCTATAACATTAGAAAGTGCACGTGATCGTCCACCGTGCTCAGGTCCAAAAACAGTAAGTGGATCCTCATTTCCACAACCATAACTACCATCATCAATCATTTTTTTTTCAAACACGCCTATAAAAGATATACAACGTCAAAACAATCAATTACAAGACATACTTTTTATATAATTAAATAAATACATATTTACTTCCTAGTTCAGGATATGAAACAACCGCACCATCTACAAATTCATACGTTTTAGATGTTTGTTTGTTTCTTCTTGCGCTACCCGCGAGAAACTTTTTAGTTGACGATCTTGAATATTATCAAGGTTTGGATATTTTTGTAAAAGTTGAGACCATCTTTCTTCAATTATTTTATCGGTCAACCTTGCAAACGATGGCCGTTTGAGGTGAGAAAAGTTTTTGTTCGCCTTCGCACTAGCTTTTGCTTTTCGACTTTTTTCCTTCACGTAAATAAATAAATTATTACTAATATATATAAATATATATATAATAACATATAGTAGTAACAATAAAAATAATTATTAAATCTTATATATAAAAAATGCCTCGTTGATCCTTTCGGCGACAAATTCATTCGAATGCTCTTCATCAAGACTCTTATATGTTTCAAAAGGAGTTTTACCTTGCTTTATAAATTTTTTTGTAAGATAACTTTGTCAACGTGTATGACTTTTTCGCCCTTCTAATGAAAATAGATTTGAACTCGTCGCTTTCAGTACACCAAGTATTCTAAATATATACAAAATAAAAGTTAATTAAACATAATAGATAACAAATAATTCATGCTTATAACAAGCTACAAGGAAAAAAACTTTAATACCTTAGTATCAGTCCATAAATTTTCCAATTTTTATTTATCAACATCTTTTGACGAAACATGATAAGGAATTTCGATCTTTGATTTCACTCCAAACCATGAAGTATACTTATTCGCATTGTCACCAATAGCTTCATCATTTTTGTCAAATTCAATAATATAATCACTTTCCTCCAATTTTTTTGCACAAATAGCAGCCCCACGTTTACCCCGTTTAGACATTTGTTTAAACAAATTACAAATTCCTATTAAACAAAAATCCACAAAAAAGTAAAATAATCATCTATACACATGAATTATATTATTAAACTATAAACAACGTACCTTTATAAATCTAAGGCTAAAAAACTTGGTGTTATGCTCAACAAATGAAATATATAAATAGGATGATTCATGTCACTACGTCTTTGTGCAATCATGTTTAGAAAATGCGATATTATCGTCAAATCTACTGGTATTTTACTTTACTATGAGATAATTGATGTAGCATTAAAAGGTTTCAAAGGAGAAAGTAACATGAATGGAATGACACAGAATCGTATTAGCATGCTTAAGTTTACAACTACTTTTTATCCTAATGATTAATAAAACTTATACCCTACCGCAATTCAAGACTCCAATGATTCATTCATAAAGATTAAGTAACAAAAAACATGTAAAAAATTACAAAATTGAATGTAGATCAAGGATAAATGCTTAGATTTTTAAAAGGCCAATGCCATATGTTTTGGGTCGGGCGGTTCGGGTCAAATTTTTAAGGAGCTTGCATCACAATTTTAGTTTTATTCATTTGGTTAATTTAGTTTATATGGATTTTAAAATTGATTTCAATTTGGCTCATATGATTTTGGAGGTAAATATAGTTTATTTTCAATCTGTCCGCTAGTTAAATTTAATATTTATAGTATAAACACTTCCTCTTCATACTGTTTGATTACCTACTTATGACAACTAGTACTTGTTTTACATCTATCATTAGAAGGTTTAAATGTAAAAATAGTAAACTCAAATACTTTATATAAGCATTGAATTTTTCATCCACAGTAATATCAAATATTAACTATTGGTTCTAGTTCTTTTAAGTAAACTATCAATTATATATTCTGCTATTAACTTTTCTGGACTCAACGATCAACAACAAAATAACTGCAGTTACAAACTAAGATCAGATCTCACTGATTGTGAAGAGATCTAACCTCAAAAGAATGAATCTGAGACAAATACATCAACTGAGAAAACTGAAACACATGCTACTAAGACAAGCAACGATGAGTTGCTTGTCCTCACTGATTATGCAGAAGATCTTCAAGAAGATGACTGAAAATGGGTTTGAAGCAATGAGAAAACCCTAGATCTCAAACTCTCTTTTTCTTTGTGATGAACTGATAAGATCCTTCGAACCTTCTAGCTTCCCGTATAAAGCCAATCATCAACACATCAGCTCATCATCAGCCCTTGAACTTATTAACGCAAACAGCTACAACCCGCATCTTTCAAGGATTGACAAACCAGCCCCTCAACATAAAAACACAACATAAAATCAGAAATGAATTGAAAATAAAAAACATTAATAGTTTTAACACCCACCCTCAATTCAATTCTGCAAACAAGTCTATAAGACCCAATTTTTTACACAAATCATTATGTTGAACAACTCCAAGACTTTTTGTAAAAATATCAGCAGGTTGTTGTAAAGTATCTATTTTAACAATTTTAAAAATTCCTGCTGACACTTTTTCTCTTAATAAAAACAAATCAATTTCAAAATGCTTGGTACGCTCATGAAATACAGGATTTGCAGACATAAGTATAGCAGCAGTACTATCACAGGCTATTTCTATAGGAATAGAGCAACTAACCTTCATATCTTCTAAGATTTTCTTTATCCATAACAATTCACAACCAGTAGAACACATGGCCCTATACTCAGCCTCAGCTGATGATCTAGCAACTGTACTTTGTTTTTTACTTTTCCAAGAAATTAGATTATCTCCTAAATATACACAATAACCAGTAACACATCTTCTTGTTAGCAAACATTTACCCCAATCAGAATCTGAGTACCCTTTCAAAACAAACTCAGATTGCTTATTAAACATTAATCCTTGACCAGGATTTAATTTCAAATATCTTAGCAATCTTAAAGCAATTTTAAAATGAGACTGAAGAGGTTTATGCATATATTGACTAAGACAATGAACTGTATATGAAATATCAGGTCTTGTTAATGTCAAATAAATGAGTTTGCCAACAAGAGACTGATACACAGTTATATTATCTAATATAGAATCATTTGATTCCATATTAGAAGCATCATGAATAACAGAATTCTGCTCCATAGGAATAGAAACAGGTTTACACGCAAGCATTCCAAACTCATTTAATAATTCTAAACAGTATTTCCTTTGATTTAAAGAAATACCAGAAGAATTTTCAAATACTTCGATACCTAGAAAATATTTTAATTTTCCCAAATCTTTAATCAAAAAACTTTTATTTAACATAAGTTTCACATTATTAATTTCATCCTTACTGTTACCTGTAATGACAATATCATCTACATAAACAAGCAGAATAACAATCTTAGAATTAACTGACTTAACAAATAAAGAAGTATCATTTTTACTTTGCTCAAAACCAATAGATATCAAGGTAGTAGTTAGTTTCCCATTCCACTGTCTAGGAGCTTGTTTAAGCCCATACAGCGATTTAACTAACTTGCATACCTTTCCATTATCTTTAGCAGAGCCAAAGCCCTCTGGAATGGACATATATACATCTTCATGTAAATCACCATATAAAAAAGCATTATTAACATCAAGTTGAAATAACTCCCATCCAAATTGAACAACAACACAGATAAGAGTTCTAACAGTAGACATTTTAACAACAGGAGCAAACGTCTCCTCAAAATCAATTCCTTCACATTGACTATATCCTTTAGCCACAAGTCTAGCTTTATATCTTTCTATTTCCCCATTTGACTTATACTTAATCTTATATAACCATTTACTACCTATGGGTTTTCTATCCTTAGGTAAATCAGTAATAATCCATGTATTATTCCTATTTAAGGCCTCTATTTCCTTATTCATAGCCTCAACCCAATTATTATCTTTACAAGCTTCCTTATAAGATCGAGGTTCAGAACTTTTATCAAGTAAAGTCAAGAAACACAAATTATCACTAGACAAATTTGACACATTAGCAAAATTAACATATTTATCAATACCATATTTAACTTTGCCTTCAACAATAAAATCACTGAATTTATTAGGAAAAACTCCCACCCTTCCTGACTTACGAAAAACACCCCTATTTTCAGAACTACTGCCCTCAGGGATACCTGATATATCTGAACTATCCAGATCTGCATTTGGCACACCAGTGGTTAGATTATCATGATCTACCACCAACTTTCCTTTACCACCAGACTGAACATCAACAGATTGGGACCCACTGTCAACAGAAACAGGATGAACAGTAGTATCTGTTTGACTGTTACCATGATCAGTGTCACCTGACTGTTGACTTGAATCATTCTGTGAATTCAAGTCTGTTGATTTAGACCCAGAATGGGAAGGATCATTGGGCAAATCACTTAACCCATCCGGACTGGTATTACCATTAGAATTCTCCCTTTCATCATCGGGCATAAAGGTGTTTTCCTTAGAGCCATGATAATCAAAAAAATTTATATGATTTAAAGAATCAGAAAGGTTTTCTTTATAAGGAAAACATTGTTCAAAAAATCTAACATCTCTAGAATAAAAAATCACATTATTTTCCAAAGACAACAATTTATATCCTTTTTTATCAAAAGCATAACCAAGAAAAACACATTTTATAGATCTACTATCAAATTTATTAGTAGGATTCAAATTAGCAGCAAAGGACAAACACCCAAACGATTTAAGATGACTTAGGGAGGGTTTTTCTTTAACAACAACTCATAAGGAGATTTACCACTTAACACAGAAGATGGAGTCCTGTTAATCAAATAAGTAGCAGTCAATACACACTCAGTCCACAATCTAAGAGGTAAACCACTTTGAAACAGTAATGCCCTGGCAACATTCAATAAATGTCTATGTTTACGTTCAACAATACCATTTTGTTGAGGTGTGTAAGCACATGAGGTTTGATGTAGGATTCCATTAATCTTTAGAAAACTATCAAGCTGATTATTTACAAACTCAGTCCCATTATCTGTTCTAAAACATTTAATTGATGCCCTAAACTGATTTGAGATTAACTTGACAAAACACTGAATATTATAAAACACCTCATCTTTGGATTTTAAAAGATATACCCAAACAGCTCTAGAATAATCATCCACAATAGTTAAAAAATACTTGAACCCTTCTCTACTAGTGACCTTAAACGGACCCCATAGATCTAGATGAATTAATTCACCCAAACTTATGGATTTATGATCACTAGAAGGAAAAGAAAGCCTAGACTGTTTGGCTCTTTGACACACTTCACAAGGTAGATTAGAATTAGGAACTTTCAGTTTAAGATCTTGATTTAAGATTTGTAAAACTTGAAAAGAAGGATGTCCCATTCTAGAATGCCACAATTTTAACTCTGTTAACTCAAGACCATTACTGTTTCTACACAAAATTTCATCAAAATTAGGGTGACCAAAGTAATACAGGCCATTCACCTGTTTACCAGTCAGAAGAGTCTTTGGCCGGGATAAGTCCTGAATCAAACAACTAAATTCATCAAACCAACATCCAAGTTTATTATCGCTAGCAAGCTTATAAACAGATAACAGATTGACTGAATATTCAGGAACAACCAACACATCAATTAAAACAACATCTTTTGATAGTTTAAGTTGTCCAATAGATTTTATAGCCGCTTTGGTTCCATTAGGATGACTAACAGTCATATGATAGTTTGAAACATCAACCAAATCATACAAACATTTATCAGATAAAACCATGTGTTGATTAGCCCCAGAATCTATCACCCATCCCCTACTGTCCTTAGAATCAGTCAAGGAAACACCACAAACAATAGAAGAACAGACACTATTTTCCCTAATACCTGCCATATTTGAGGTTCCTTGATCAACATTCACAGGATCACTTAACATATTAATGAGTTTAGCATACTGATCAGGAGTCAATTGATAATTCCCACCTATATTCACAGAAGTATCAGTAGTAACATTATTGGATTTAGACCTGTTCCCATTTACCTTTCCCTTGTAGTTTGCAGGATACCCAATGATTTCAAAACACTTTTCTATGGTATGACCATTTTTATTACAATTAGTACATTTTAGAGTGGTACCTTTATTATTAGGATTCTTTTTTACCATAGTACTTTTAGTAACAAAAGCAGCAGGTTGTGACATATGAGATGAGGTTATTTCCCTATGAGATTCCTCACCTGATATTAAGGAAAATGCAGCCTTAACAGAAGGCAAAGGTTCTTTTGAAAGAATGGTGGATCTCAAAGGTAAATACTTATCATCAAGACCCATTAGAATTGCATCAACCGTAAGTTTTGATTATATTTTGACACCTTATCAGAGGCATCACAAGTGCAGATAGGTAAATCATTTAGAACATCTAACTGTCTCCACATGGAGGACAACTTATGATAGTATTCTGAAACAGAATTACCATTTTGTTTCAGGTTATTAATTTGTTGATGCAATTTGAAGGTCACAGAACCATCAACTTTTGAATATGTTTCTTTTAACTCAGTCCATACTTTAGAAGCAAGTTTTGAAAAAATTTGACCCATAAATAGTTCTTCAGAAAACGAGTTGAGTATCCATGACAACACTACGGAGTTTCACCTATCCCATTGCCTACCAAGGACCTCATCAGTAGTAGACTTAATGCATGTACCATCAACAAATCCAAATTTGTTCTTAACATGAAGAGCAAGTTCCATAGCATTAGCCCACACATTATAGTTTTCAGTACCTTTTAGTTTAACCGACACTAGAGTAAGAGAACCTGTATCACTGGGGTGAAGATATAAAGGGTCACCAAAGTCCAAACTACTAATCAAGGTGGGAGATGTATCAACCAAAGCCATATCAACACAGTTTAGTACAACTAATGGAAACAAACAAAGACACAACAATTAACAGCACAGAAGTGAGACTCTGCGAAACTCCTTCAGGGACCAGATACCCGGTCAATAAGATGACTGGCCAGGTGTTAAAGGAGGAGCAGAGACTCAAGAAAAATGTATAATATGATATGCACAAATCAGACAGATAATCAACACTGGTCCATCTAGCCCAGCCCAATAATGCCTAAAATGCAATGAAACGAATGAAATCAAATCAAGATTAAGGAAGAATTACACCTTACAGAGAGGTGCCCTAGGAAGGGACTTTAGAAGCCACAACAAGAAAATACCAGACAATAAACCTCTTTCGAGTTACAGCAGCGGAACTTTTCAGCAATATCTACACAACCTTCACTTAGGGTTGTGTAGTCTTTACTCCCAGTAAGATGATAATAGTTCGATTCAGAAACTCAGATCTGAATCTGCAACGCCCAACATAGACCAAAGATGAACAATCTTCAATACCGAGACAAAATCGCGAGATTATGCAAACTCAAACACTCGTGCTTGATGTAGCCACGGTGAGATGTTTGCACAACCAAAAACCAGATCGGTGAACACAGGGAGAAACCCTAAAAATCAAGGGTCAACGAAGAAATCCAAAAACCCCCAAACTGTGATCGATGAACACAGTGCGAAACCCTAACACCCAAGGGTCAGCGAATAATCCAGAAAACCTCAGAGATCAAGAGCACATGGCTCTGATACCATATTAACTTTTCTGGACTCAACGATCAACAACAAAATAACTGCAGTTACAAACTAAGATCAGATCTCACTGATTGTGAAGAGATCTAACCTCAAAAGAATGAATCTGAGACAAATACATCAACTGAGAAAACTGAAACACAGGCTACTAAGACAAGCAACGATGAGTTGCTTGTCCTCACTGATTATGCAGAAGATCTTCAAGAAGATGACTGAAAATGGGTTTGAAGCAATGAGAAAACCCTAGATCTCAAACTCTCTTTTTCTTTGTGATGAACTGATAAGATCCTTCGAACCTTCTAGCTTCCCGTATAAAGTCAATCATCAACACATCAGCTCATCATCAGCCCTTGAACTTATTAACGCAAACAGCTACAACCCGCATCTTTCAAGGATTGACAAACCAGCCCCTCAACATAAAAACACAACATAAAATCAGAAATGAATTGAAAATAAAAAACATTAATAGTTTTAACATCTGCCATTGTCATCCTAAATCCCCAAATCTAACTTACATGTAACTTCAATAATTCTACTATCAAATAAAATAAGTGATAGAAGGATATATGTACATTCACTAAATAATTCTATACATGTTCAACCATCTACGTTTCTCCCTAACCTTTAAAACATATAAATAAATATCATAACCTATCCTTGAATATCCCTCTTTCTTGATCAGTCAAGCAGGCAAGGCAAGGGGAAACAATGACCTCACATCAAACATATTTAAGAACCTACAGTTCATTTCACTTATTTTAAAACTAAGATCAAGATTATTAGGGGAAGCGAAGCTTAACATTAATTTGAAAAAGAAACCTGGTTACAAACACCTCTAAACTTCCATAAGATTCTAATAACACAGTAGAAACAAATTACATTGTGCATACAAGGATCATAGCACGTAGAGTGGGTTATCTTACAAAGTGTTTGAAGGAGATGGTGTCGTGGCGGCACCGGAGGCTGACGCAAAAAGACACTGATTATGCCGGAAAGTGGCGAGCGACCCAAAAATACGTCGTTATGGGAAAGTTGTCGGCTACACAAAATGAATTTTCACCAGAGACATATTCTCGAACCTTCAAAAGTTACAGACTACTGAAACAAAAGTGTTATACTACTGGTACCTTTTTGGCCGGTTGTGGGCTTTTTAGGCGATTTAGGGAGCGGGAATAAAAAGCTTAATGGTGAGTTTTTTTCGTTTTGTGATATCTATAGTCAACATATATAACTTTCGACCAAATGGTTAAGTAGATGTGAATTAAGTTGTTGGTCATGGGTTGGAGCCTAAGGATATCCTTTTTAACAAAACTTTGATTCAAACAAGTTTTTTTATTACTTTAAAAATTTTAAATCCATCTACAAAGATTATTTAAACATATTTATAAGCCATAAATTATAAACATTATTTTTTAACAACAAATCTACCTACTCCTAATTATACTCTGAAATTACACCAAATTAAATTATATATTTTTTTGTGTTTGAACCCAAGATCTCATCTTTAAGATGGAAAACCTTTATCAACCGGGTTATCCTCACATTAGCATACATTATCTAGATTTTTTTAATTACACCAAACAAAATTATAGAAACATTATTTATATAATAAATTATCAACTTGGTTATGCATCATGGGTTATACCATATGCATAATGAGTTGTACTTACCTTCTTTTTTAATCTTTAACTTTCTTTAACCCAATACTTCTACATCATTTATAATTTAGTCCATATTTGTTTACTTTTAAGATTGGCCCCCTATACCTTTTATATTTTAAAAAATATTTTTAGTTTTTCGATCAAAATTTTATGAGTTAACACTCTATAATATGTATTTGTGATTTAACGTTTTTACGCTTATTTTTTCTCGTCTAACTGCACCTTCGTAGTGCTGGTCCTGGATCAACACTGATTATGCACCTTATGTGTCTAACATCATTATTGAATTCTGGAAATTTGCTATTAATATCTCCACTGAAGTGAATCTGTCACATGTCTTAATTTTCATCATTTTTACACTCATCTGAATGTCAGCGTAATAAATTTGCTTTTTTCATTTGAGATTAATCGTTTTAGTATTGGAATAATTGGAAAATACCACAATAATTTAGCCAGTGGTCCATTTTTGTTAACATCGTCATCATATTCAACATCTTTACTTCTATTTTTGTATCTTGATTCACCACAAGTAACATATTTATGATTTTTTTCAAACTCATTTCTATACAAGATACAGTCATTCGGACATGCATGTATTCTTTCAATTTCCAATCCAATCGGACACATCATTTTTTTGGCTTGATAAAACGAAATAGGTAGTTCTTTATATTTTGGAAGCATGCCATGTTAAACGACTAATAAATCTGTAAAACTTTTATCACTCCATCTGTTTTTTCCTTCAAGTTAGACAGTTTTAATACAACACTAAGTTTCGAATAATTCTCACAACCATTATATAATGGTTTTTCTACATCATCAAATAGGTTTTGTAATTTTTCTTTATCATCATCACAAGGATTATTCTTTAAATCCTTAAACATGTCATTTAAATCGTTCCCATTTAAATTTCCATAATTGTCATTGGAAGAATTATCATTAACATCATTTAAGTTGTCATTTTCCTCATTGTCAAAATTAAACGATGTTGTGGCATAATCAACCTTTGATTCCCTATGCTTTGACCAACAAGTGTATCTAGCCATAAAACCATTTATAAGCAAATGATACTCTATCTCGTTAATATTATCAAATCTTTGAAGATTTTTACAAATCATACACGAACACCATATCCGTTTAGAGCCAACATTGATCCGATTAGCTTAAGTATTCTTAACAAAACTATAAATGCCTTTCATATATATTTCAATAGTACGCCCACTCTTGTACATCCAATATTCTCTACCTTCCATCTAAAAATTAATATGATCAAATAAGTGATGCAGTTTATATACGTACATGTAGGTACTCTAAGGCGGTGGATCCTAACCCATATTTTGAATATTTTATCTCATATGGATACATTTTAACGAATGATTATTTAAGAAAAAATCAACAGCATTTCTCTTTAACTCCATAAGGATGTGGATAGACCGTAGACTTAAAGGAGTTAAAGAGAAATAAAGCCTATTTTTTCTTAAATAGTCACTCGTTAAAATGTATACATATTCTGATGAGATGAAATACTCAAAATGCAGTCCCAAATAGGGGACTATCCAAAATTTATATCTATCAGATAAATTTTGAACGGGTATATATTTAAAGTGTTATCCTAAATGAATGTGCATACAAATGTAATATATATGTATAAAAATATTATATTTTACAAATATATTTTATGTAACATATATTTGAATATGCAATACAAATGTTATATTTTACAAACCTTTATATATGTATATATATATATATCTATGTGTGTGTGTGTATATATATTTGTGTGTGCGAAGGGATGTAAAAATACATATAATTCATTTATTAAAGCTAATGTATATCTTTATAATAATCTAAAAGTTAGAATTTATAAACCTTCAAAGTAAATTTTGAAGAACACTTTGAGTTGAGTAGAAAGATGCTAAATATAGAAGATATTACATAAGTATATTGAATCACTACAGATAGAAACATAATATACATCACATAAAACATAGATGTTTATTTTCACTAATATAAAAGAGTAAAATAAAATTAAATACTACAAACCTTTGATTACGTGAAAAAATATGTGTTGTGTTTGAGAGATTGAAGAAAATGTAGATGTTTCTTTGAATGGTTGAAATTGAGGTTGAATATGAGTGTTTAAGAGGTTGGAAACGAGTATGGAATTCAAAATTTAAATTAAATTCTAATTTTACCGTGGTTTGTTATTAAACACATCGGAGAAGTACAAAAAAAAACATGCCCAAAGCAAAATAAAACCATTTTTAGGCGGTTTTGATTGATTCAAGAGGTTATGTTTTTGTTAAATTTATATAAAAAATAAGGGTATGTTTTTCTGGACGGTTTTGCCCCAGAACCACCCAAAAACCAAAATTAACCGCCTAAAATAATCAATTTTCTAGTAGTGTTAATAATTTTGTAACCAGTATTAAAGAGAAAATATTATTATTCACTAAAATGATATTTTTTTTGTGTTTGATCTTTATTCTAAAAATAGGTGTGGGCTATAGTTCTACAACATGTGTAGTTGCGCACCGTGAGGTGTTGAGTTGGCCTAGCGGCCTTGTGCGAGTATGAAAACATGTTTTAGACTACTCCCATTCACAACCCTACCCAACCAAACTATTCAATGAAAAACTATTTTCTCTCTCTTCCACCTATCCAACCCAACCAACTTTAATATTTTCACTCCCATTAACAACCCAACCAAACTATTATTTTTTTAATAATATTGTATTTTTAATTAATGTTTATTCCATTTATAAAGTAATTAAAAATATAGTAAAAAATTTAGGGTATATATTATAAATATATAAAAATAAATTACCTTGAAAAAAATAACATTTATCAAATATATTTAATAAAGTAGATAACTCGTTTACGTGTCATAACATGATAAAAGAAATTGCAATAGTAAAAATAAATTACCTAGAAAAAAAATCACATTTATCAAATTTTGGTATTTTATAATTTTTTGAACTAGATAACGTTAGTTTTCTTAGATAATAAATTTGACTAAAAAGATATTATCAACCACTTCAATATTAACACAATGGCATTTGAATCAGAAAAATAATAAAATAATTAAAAAATGAGTCATTCTAGTGACCGACTTGTGTTCGCTGGACCGACTTGGTTGCCACCAATTAGTGAATTTTTCTTTTTATTTAATTTAGAATCATCCAACCGAACGACTGAAGATTCCCCAATGGGAGTAGTCTTACAGAAATAGAATTGAAAATATATCACATTTGACGTGATGCATTTTTGAGCAAATTCACGTCGAAGCGTATACCGATTTGGGTTTGAGAAAATATTACGTTAAAATGTAACAACTCTTTTTTATATAAATTTTTTACGTCGCAATGATATAATCAAAGTATATGAAAGCACTATATTCTAAAAGTAAAAATAAAATAAAATAAATTATGTATAGAAAATATTGAATCTTATCTTACTTATTATCTTATCTTATCTTATCTTACTACTCTAATACTTTAGTAACTGAAGTGCCACGTGGCAGCACCACAATCACTCTCACAAAACTTTTTCCGCCTCTCTCTCATCTTAAATAATTACCTTAATTACTAATAATATTATTTAACTTTTTTTACATTTAATAAATTAAAAAAAAAGATCTATTTATTAATGCTATTTCTAAATAAACAATTTTAATATAAAATAATAAAATTTTAAAACGCATAAAACGTTTCTAAAAATGCAAAATATTTTAAAAGTGGTATTTTTAAAAATTTATATTTTTAAAACCAAAAATAATTAATCTTATCTTACTTCTTACTACTCTAATAAAAGAGTAACTTAAGTGTCACGTGGCAGCACTACAATCACTCTCACAAAACTTTTCCCGTCTCTATCTCATCTTAAATAATCACCTTAATTACTAATAATATTATTTAACTTTCTTTTATATTTAATAAATTAAAAAAAAATCTATTTATTAATGTTATTTCTAAATGAAAAATTTTAATATAAAATAATAAAATTTTAAAACGCATAAAACATTTTTAAAAATACAAAATATTTTAAAAGTGGTATTTTTAAAAATTTATATTTTTAAAACCAAAAATAATTAATTTGGGAGATAAAATAAGAAATTTTTTAAAAATAACATTTTTATACGGTTTATTTTAGAACAAAATGTTTATTTTTTTGGAAAAAAATTTTAAAACAAAATTTTAAAAAAATGATAATACTCTTTTATTAGTTATAGTCATTTCTTATACGTAATTTGAATCATATCATATCTTAAAATATCATTTTATAATTAATAAATTTTATTATACTAATATTTTATTTATTCAACCCCGTGTAATGCACGGGTTTACTAAAACTAGTTAGTTATAAAAAAAGAATATGTGAAATGCATGCATGTGAGTGACGTGTGGATTAATGGAAGAAAAAAGAACTAAATGAAATGGTGTAAGAATTGAACCCAGGCAATCTAGGGGGGATTAAGCAAGTATTGCCATTGAGCAGAAACAACTAACTTGTGTCAAGCTCTGCTCTTCAAATCATTTAACCTAAACGAAGAAGATAATTAAAATACTTGGCAACTGACATATTGGTTTAATATATATTATTATCTCACTACTCTAATAAAAGGGTAACTATAATTGTCACATGTCACTTTTAGACTCATCTAATGACACGTGTCAACACCACATTCATTCTAATCAAATTTTTCTCGCTTCTCTCTCCTATTAAATAACCACATTAAGTACTAATGATATTATCTATTTATTTTTACATTATAATTTTACATTATAATTAGTTTTTTAATAAATTAAGAAAGATAAATTTTTATTAATGTTATTTTTATATAGATAGTTTTTTATACACAGATTTTTTTCTAATAAAATAAAATTATTTTTACGTAATTTTATAAAATTGGTTTTTAAAGTAATATTTTAATAAAATAAAATAATTAAAATAGGTATTTATAGTAAGGAAATTAAAAAAAACTTTAATGTTGTTTTAAAACAAAATGTCTAATTATCTTTTAAAAAATAAAAAAAATTAAAAATTATATATTATTGTTTTATTACTTATAACTATTACTTATACATAATTTCAATCATATCATGTTTTAATATGTCGTTTTATAATTAATAACTTTTATTCAATTTAATATTTTATTTATTCAACCCGTGTATTACACGGGTTTACTAAAGCTAGTTATAATATAATATAATACCAACTTATATTTTGCCAATCTACCTACTCTGATAAAAATGTATTTTAAGATGACACGTGGCAGCACCACGATCATTCTCATCAAATTTTTCCCGCCTCTTTCTCCTATGAAATAATTACCTTAATTATTAATAATATTCCTTAACAACTTTTTAGATTTAATAAATTAAGAAATAAATCTATTTATTAATATTATTTCTAAATAAATAATTTTTTATAAAATAATATATTTTTCTAAAGCATATTTTTTTAAAATACAATTTTTTTTAAAATTGGTATTTTTAAAAAGTCACTTTTTTAAAACAAAAAATAATCAAATTTGAGAGTTATAATGTTATACGATTTGTTTTATTTATTTTTACAAAAAAGTTCAAAAATAAAAAAGTTGATATTATTATTTTATTATATGTTAAAATATCATTTTATAATTAATAAATATTCTTATATTAATATTTTATTTATTCAACCCGTATAATACACGGGTTTACTAAAGCTAGTTTTTACATAAACATTCATAATAACATGATTTTCACAAGATGAATTCATCATTATCATCCGATGAAATCGGTGCATCTTATTTCTTAATAATATCAGGCGCTATGAGACTTTTACATGATCAAGCTAAAAGTCCACGCTTAAGAACAAGACTTTTACACGCACCAATAAGAACACGACTTTTACACGCACCAAAACAATTATCAAGGCGTATTTCTTGTCATCGGTTTAAATGGTTGACATTTCTTTTATTAAAATGATTAACAAAAGGAGGCACTGAACTACAGTAAAAATACAATAACGAGTTATAAGTTTACAAACAAACAAACAAACAAGCAATCCCAGTATATCCCATTCAAGAGCAGGGTCTGGGAGGGGTAGGTGGTGGCAATTCTTTCCTCTATCCAGATAGTTAGAGAGACCGCTTCCAAAGAGACCCCTGGCTCGATACAAAAGCTATAACGCTAGCGATCAACATATAATCAAACGTGCGATATATGATATATGGTATATGGTACAGCACACATCATACAACAAACATTAAAATATCACCAAAAGGAAGTATAAAATGAACAAGCATGCATCAGGAAAGCAACAAGTTTCCCCTAAAAAGGTCTAAGCGTGCTACATACACATCAGACCCCGTAACAAGTAAACAAAGTCTTTTCCTAGCTACAGAAACCACTAAAAGTCCTTAATTTTAATTCTACGTCTCCACTCACTCCTATCCTCGATCATGTGCTCAGAGAGGTGCAAGTGTACCATATCTCGCCTAATTCTCTCTTCCCAAGTCAACCTAGGTCGTCCTCTACTCTTCCTACCCTCTATGATGATGTTCTCCACTGCTCTGACCGGTGCTGCCATTGGTCTCCTCTTGACATGTCCATATCATCTTAATCTCCCCTCTCGTATTTTATTTGCAATAGAAGCCACTTCTAACTTCTGTCGAAACACTCCGTTTCTTATCCGATCCAGTCTTGTATGGCCACACATCCACCTTAGCATTCACATTTCCGCAACCTCTATTTGTTTCTCGTGCGATTTCTTTATGGCCCAGCAGTCTGTTCCATATAGCATAGCTGGGCGTACCGCCACTCTGTATAGTTTTCCCTTAAGTTTTGCTGGAAACCTCTTATCACATAGGATCCCTGATACTGCTCTCCACTAGCACTATCCTGTTTGGACACGGTGAGCTACATCGCTGTGTATCTCTCCGTCCTCCTGCAGGTATGAGCCCAGGTATTTGAACCTAGATGTCCGTGGGACCGGCATGCCTTGGATACTGATTTGGGTGTCCTCTTCCTCGTCGCCACCAAAGTTACAATGCATGTATTCCGTCTTAGAGCGACTTATCGTTAATCCTCTGCTCTCTAGCGCTGCTCTCCACTACTCTAGCTTGTCGTTAAGCGTTATTTTAAATTCTGATATTAAGACAATATCATCCGTGAAGAGCATGCACCACGGAACTGACTGTTGTATTGACTTTGTCATCTCATCCAACACTAGTGCGAAGAGAAATGGACTCAATGCCGATCCTTGGTGGAGTCCCACTTCCACTGAGAATGAGTCTGTGTCTCCTACCGGTGCTCGCACACATGTTTTTGCCCCGTCATACATATCCTTAATTAATTTGATATACCTCTCTGGTACCCCTCTATGTCGTAGACTTTCCCAAATTAGTTGTCTCGGTATACTGTCATAGGCCTTTTCTAGGTCGATGAATACCATATGGAGGTCCTTTTTCTTTTCTCTATATTTCTCCATTATCCGTCTTATGACATGTATGGCTTCTGTTGTAGAGCGTCCTGGCATAAATCCAAATTGGTTTATTGCTATCTGGGTTTCCCGTCTAATTCTCGTGTCAATAACTCTTTCCCATAGTTTCATTGTGTGACTCAGTAGCTTTATTCCCCTGTAGTTTTTGCATCCTTGGATATCTCCTTTTTTCTTATATATGGGGACTATGACACAGGTTTTCCACTGGTCTGGCATCTTCCCTGTCTTAAAGATAGTGTTAAATAGATCTGTTAGCCATTGAAGACCCTCATCACCCAGACATTTCCACACTTCAATCGGTATGTTGTCTAGCCCCACCGCTTTAGCCCTTCCCATTTCCATACTTCGATCGGTATGTTGTCTGGCCCCACACTTCAAACGAGTTATAAGTTTAAAAACGTAAAAAGAATTATTTTCTTTTTTCACAACAATACTTTTTTCATAGCCATTTGCTAACTAGTGAATACATAGTCATTGTCAATGTTCAAATTCACACCCATTGTTAAAGGTTAGGAAAAAAAAAACCTGGTTTGGCAGTTCCGGTGGACAGGGTTTTCATTATCGGCTATCTGATCCAGGTTCATACTCGGTTCTCCGTATACGCGGGCCAAAATAACTATATGGGCCTATACTCGGGTTGTACCTGATTTCATGTTCAGCCCAAAGCCCGATATATGCACCTCTACTCTTGATTGGCTGCAGTACTTACACCTCAATGTAGGGGTGTCATTCGGGTTTTTTAATCGGGTTTCGGGTTGTTCGGGTCGGGTTCCTCGGGTTTTTAGGTGTAGGAAATCAACCCGAAGACCAAACCAAATAAGCAACATTTAATCGGTTTTCGGGTTACGATATTCGGGTTTATTCGGGTCGGGTTAATCGGTAATCGGGTTAGACTAAGCTATTAAGCTTTAAATTATTTGATATCTCAAATGTTTGTGTAAACAATATATATATGATCAAAATACATGTATGAGATTTAGCATGTGTTATCAATATAGAATTTTATTTATTATCTTGAATGGAAAGTTTTTACATATTTACATTCACTTTATTATGCATATTTAAATATTAAATGACATTATATATCCTCAAAGTTTATATAATAAAATTGAACCACAACAATATAATATAAAGTTTAGAAAATCATGTTTTCATATCGCGTAAATGGTAGCATAATACAAACATATAAACATATACACACATATATATAAATCTTGAAATTTTTTAAAAAGTAATATTCGGGTTAATCGGGTTGACCCGAATCTTACAAACTCAACCCAAAGACCAAACCATTTATAAAAATCGGGTTCGGGTTAGTGTAATAATCGGGTTGGGTTGCTCGGGTTAGTTCTTAATTGGGTTCGGGTTAATTTTGTTCGGGTTTGATATTCGGGTTCGGGTAAAAAACACACCCCTACCTCAATGCCTCATCCGTTTTATAAGGTTAGATAGGTCATTCAAGGCGGGTCGAGAATCATATGGCTAGTAGCCATGGCCCATGATATAATTCATTTAAACTCTAAACTTACGTATATAAAATCCGACAATCTATTATTTAGTTTTATTTTGCTTTATTAGTTATATATTAATTCTCACAGACGCTGCTATCCAGCGGGATACACTGGGTATGTTGTTTGTTTGTTTGTTTAGTTATATATTAATTCATTTAAACTCTAAACTTACTTATATAAAATCCTACAATCAATTATTTATTTCCTCGCCACACTTTTATCATCTTTACAAAATACTTATACCTCAAAATTTTCACATAAAAATTCAAATTTATTTTCATATGATTTTTTATGTTGCATCTTGTCTAAATCCACACATTTTGGTCATATCCACTTTAAGCCACTGATTTTTTAACTTTTACAAAAGCTCCCTTTTAACCTTTATCGAGCTAAAGACAAGAGTGTTAAGATCTAACTTCTGTATTTAAGAAAGCAATTTTGATTTTTCCTTATTGAGATTTAGTATGGTTTTCATTTTAAGATAAAAACATATCGTCGATTCTTTCAAGAAAAATTAAATTATTAGATTTCAACCCCTTTAAAAATTTCAATTTATTTAAAAACAATTTTAATCAATTTTTCACAAATTGATTTTCCATCTTTCAAATAATTTGAATTAATTACCTATAAGTGAAAACAATTTTTCCCAGACCCTGCTCTTGAGCGGGATATACTGGGTTTGTTTGTTTGTTTGTAAGTGAAAAAAGTTTTTATATATCATGTATATTAGAACTTTGATCTTCTTAAAATCCATTTTAGTATTTTACCATTGATGTTTTGGTAAAATTTGAGTTTTTAAATAAAAAAATAAAAGTGTTATATGATAACCGATAACGAACCCTAATCACAATCGGGTTTACTCGGTTATGGGCTTGTTCAGGTGCTTTTTATATCAAACGATGGGCTTAAATAAGTGGATTTCAATAAATCCGATTTTAAGCTTGAGAGAATCACATGTTTCCCTTTATAAACTTAATTAATTACATATATATTTAATTTTAAATTCTAATTACCTATATTTTTTTTAAAACTTAATCATTACATATATACACAAATTGAAATTTTAGTTACATATATCTCCTTCATTAAATATAAATATTACATATGTACCCATTTGAATATATATTATTAAAAATAACATATATAATTACAAGTTAATTCTTATATTTACTAAACCTATAAATTTACATATTTACAAATTTATTTTCTGTTTTTATACTCACTTTTGATTTTTTTAATTATTTTTTTATGTTTTGGTTCGCATATGAACCACTTTCAGTCCCATCATCCAACACGATTCAAACACCTATTTTCTATGCATTTGTGTTACGAGTAATTATTCGGTCTCGGATCTTGCTTTTGCATCCCTTTTATTCAAAACCTGACAGACCACGAACCTTCTTGCCAATCTATTCATGTAGCTCAAAAATACTAGAAACTAGCTCGATACTACTAGAACCTAACTCGACACGAACACAAACTAATTAGGTTGGAATTGTCTCGCCACCAATTATGTTTTTCCGCCCTCTAACGGAGGTTGCTGGTTGGGTGGTGGATGGTGATAAGGCGATTTTAGGTAATTAGTTAGAGTCTGCTTTAAGTTTGTTTCAAGCTTTCAAATGGATTCACAAGACTGTTCGGGTTTGAATGTTTTTGAACCAAACGTATGGAAAAGCGGGATTTGATATAAACGAATTACTCGCGATGCAAAATGAGTAAAATTATGTGTTTGAATCATATTGCATGACGAGACTGAAAGTGTCTCGTATAGAAACTGAAAAGAATTAGTATCAAAAGGGTAAAAAACAAAAAGAACATAAAAACGCTAACATAGATATATTAATAAATAATCAGAACTTGAAAGCTAGTAGAAAAGAAAAAACATAAAATTTTAGTTTAATAAAATTAGAGTAAAATCCTAACTATATTAGTTATTTTTAATAAATATAATCAAATGGGTAAATATATAATATTTATGTTTAATAAATCGGATATATATATAATTAAAATTTTAGTTTGAGTATTTATGTAATTAACTAAGTTTTAGAAGGGTATATATTTAACTAAACTTTTAATTCGGACATATATGTAATTAACTAAGTATTATAGGGAGATATATGTAATTAAAATTTTAAGTTGGATATATATGTATTCAATGAGGTTTGTAGGGGTTTCAATGTATCTGTAAACTTCAACAAATTAGAAAGTATGGAGTTAACATATACAAACAAATTTTTATAAACTTCAAAATCAACCTATATAAAATATGAATTTTTATAAACTTTAATAGGGTTATTAGGGTTATTTGAATCTAGTTTTTTTTAACCATATACCAAACCGATGTTGTTCGGTTTAATGGAAGCCCAAATGCTCCTACACCCAATAAGGCAAACAGCCATATCACCTAGCTTGATCTACCCATTTGTAATGGTCCCTTTATTTAGACACCCCCAATTTTAAATCAATACCCATGCACCCTATACGCCGCGTATGGGTCCATACGCGGCGTATAGGGTGCGTTGTTGATTTGACGTTTTATACCCTATACGTCGCGTATGGGTCCATACGCGGCGTATAGGGTGCGTTGTTGATTTGACGTTTTATACCCTATACGCGGCGTATGGGTCCATACGCAGCGTATAGGGTTTGACATTTGACTTAATAATCATTTCAACTAACTCGGGTTCCACGGCATTAGTCGGTTACGATGAAAATCTTGAAAATTATTCAAATTAACCGTAACCGACTAACATCGATGGAACCCGAGTCAGTTGAAACGATTCTTAAGTATCCTATTCAGATATATGTATATATGTATGTAAATACTTACAGAAGTACGTACGTATATTTTTTGTGCATAACTCATTAACCGACCATGTATGTACGTATATTTTTTGTGTTATTTTAACGTATATGTACGTACGTATGTATGTACGTATGTATGTATGTACGTACGTACGTATGTAGGTATGTATGCAGGTATGTATGTATGCATGCATGTATGTATGTATGTATCCATGTATGTATGTGTGTATGTATATATGTATGTATGTGTGTATGTGTGTAGGTATGTATGTGTGTATGTATGTATGTATGTATGTGTGTGTATGTATGTATGTATTTATGTATGTATGTATGTGTGTGTATGTATGTATGTATATGTGTGTGTATGTATGTGTGTATGTATGTATGTATGTATGTAT
>CM044007.1:70713652-70771152 GCA_024085815.1 Flaveria linearis | reverse complement strand
AAGTACTCTATTGTGAATATAACTTTGTTTTTTAACTAATTTATGCCTTGACATCAAGATAAAAGCATTAAACACGACATTTTCTTTTTAATTAACGAACAAAAGTTATTGAAGAAAAATTAAAGGTGTAAAGTTTTTAATAGGATTGTAAGCATATATTATAAAATATTATTGGATTCTAACAATCCTAACTTTTATTTATTAATCATGATTAATCCCAACTCAAGAAATTTTTACTGACGCTCTAAACTTTGATCTTATTTTTTTTCAATGATCTTTTTTCTAGCTGAGATTAACATCATTAGTTTTTATATGTCGTTAAAGAAAAATAATCTTAAAGTTGAGAAGTGTATGTAAATCTTCTGAGTTGAAATTAATACCAGCCAATAAATAAAAGTTAAGATTATCAAAATCTAATAAACTATATAAAGAGTAAACTTAAAAATTTAGAAATGCGAGGCTTAAAGTTGTAATTTTTTTGGAGGGTCCGCCGACCTTTGATTGTTGTGTTAGTACAATATAACTCGTATTATTATATATTTAAAGTATTTCATATTAATAATCTATCATTTCGCATGGGTCCTAATGGTGACACCGTAGGGGTTTTTAGGGGTAGGCCGGACCAAAAGGTCACGGTTAGGGCTTGCGGTCACGGTTTGTTACCTAATCGTGACCGCAAGGACTTGCGGTCACGGTTTATGTGTCTGTGTTCCGACACCTCGTGACAACAAAACGACAAATGGGCTGATAAAGTTGAAAACCGGTCACCAAACCGTCACGGTTGGCCTAACCGTGACCTCTAGGTTACGAGGTTCAGTTTAAGGTACGAGGTAGACTGTGATGTTGACAAAAGGGACGGGATTTGCGCCTCGAACCGTCACGTGGAGGCCAAACCGTGACGGTTTGTGCACCAGATTTTCATCTTAAATACCTTTGAGCTTTCAACACTCGACATTTCATCCACCACTCGAAATTTTTTCATCATAAATACCTTTGAGCTTTCATTCATCCAACACTCGAGATTTTTCAGCCTTCGTCATTCCAAAAACACGTTAATTTGAAAACAATGTCGGGTTCGGGAGATCATTATCAAAAGCCGAAGCTTCCAGATTTGAATGAGGTGCCACATATCGAAGATTCGAACCAGGTTGAACTAATATATGTTTTATTATAACTTATTATTTGAAATATCTAACCATTATCTTTTTTAGGAATATTACGTATACGGGAGTCACCCTCCGTGGGGGGAGGAGGAAACCAACCCGTTGAATACATTTGCACAAGAGGCGTACAACTCTTTATTTGGACCGACAGGTTACGGTGAATGGTACAGATATCCCCCTTGCAATTATTACGGGCATGCCTCGAACACGTACCACTCACAAACAGAGCTGGATTACGGACATTCCCCGTACCAGTCAGAACTAGAAATTACACATGTGTCGGATACTTTTAATGGGAATGACACAGATGAGAGTGACGGTTCGGTTCACCTCGAAGAAAACCATGGGGACACCGCGGAGCATCATGGGGATGAGGATCAGATAAGAAAGCCTACGATTTCTTATAAAATCGATAAAGTACGAAGAGTTTTTATTCTTTTGTTTACTTTATTTTTTTATTCATTTTATATATTGTTTTTTATGTCTAGCTTTATCATTTTTTCAGTATTTTGATTCTCGTGAGGACTTGGAGAAGTGGGCTAAAATGAGAGGACGCGAGCATGGGTGCGTCAATGTGGTGGGTCGGTCACGAAAAAAGGATGTGGAACTATTATGCATTCGTAATGGTGAACCTAAATTTACTGGCATAAGTAGACGTACTGAGAGCATAAAGAAAGGACGTCCCTTTAAACTCGTAGGGAAGTACGTAGAAAAGAGTGACAGTTGGATGTTAGAGGTGAGAAACGAGACGCACAACCACGATCCTGTTGTGTACGAGGAGGGCCACGCGCATATTAGGAAGATGACCGCCGAAGAAATTGATCTTGTCGAGAAGTTACACAGGCAGCACGTGCGGCCACGACATATCTATTCAGCCGTAAGGGAGCACTTTCCCCACAGCGTCTGTGTTGTTCAAGACATATACAATCTGATGTCGAAGTTTAGGGCTGAGGGGAGAAAAGGCATGACACCAATGCATTCTCGTTTCATGATTATACAAATCACATTTTCTTGTGACTTTCTTTCATACGAGTGGTTCAGGACCTTGAGAGGACGAGCGCCAGTAGCGGGGACAGTCTTGTCAGAGGAGTTCTTACAGCTCGTTGGAGAGCGTGACCGATTTTTTGAGATCATCGGCGAGGACGGCCCGTGGGAACAGCTGTTCAGGATGGGCGACCCTGCCCATCGAGAGCTCACCGTGGAGTTCTACTGTGACAGGATCTCAGCCTCTCTCGTTGATCAATTAGATTATGTTTGCAGCGGATTTAGCTCATTAATTAGCAATTAAAGCAAGAACATAAAAGATATTTCAAATTAAAGCATGAACATAGAGAGAAGAGTTTCTGCAAAACAATAAATGTTCTATTGGTTCGCACGTTTCGGCAATTAAAACAGTATGGTTACCCATCCTTTTATAGGCGGCAAAAGGATGGGCGTGATGTCCTTTTTCTGACATCACTGAATATTCAAATTACAACTGACAAAACATAAAACTACTGAAGATGTCAACAACTGACATCTTCTTTACAAAAGTTCCTAAGTGCTGACAAAAGTAAACTACTGAAATCCTACAACGACTGAAGAACAAACTCTTCAGTCGTTTATAACTACTGATACTATAACAACTGAACATGCTCTTCAGTTGTTGTACAACTACTGAAATGAAATAAACTACTGAAAAGGAAAAACCATCACAATAACTGAAGAAGACTTCTTCAGCTGTTGTGACAAACTCTGAAACTTCAGCACTTGGTCTTCAGACTTTGGTCTTCAGATGTTTCATCAACTGATGACTTCAGTAGCTGTCATCAGCTGATGTCTTCAGTCGTTGTCTTCAGACTTTGTGCATCAGCAGTTGTTCATCAGTTCTTCAGTTCTTCAGTTCTTCAGTTCTTCAGACTTTGATCTTCAGCACTTGTCTTCAGTACTTGAAGTCTTCAGTACTTGTGTTTATCAGTACTTTAGACTTCAGTACTTGTCTTCAGTACTTTGGGATCTTCAGCTGTTGTACTTCAGTTCTTTGAACTTCAGCTGTTGATTCTTCAGACTTTGTCAGAACAGCTGATGGGAGTCTTCAGCTGTTGTTGTGATGTCATGTGGGACTTAGAGGTTTTCCTGATCTTGGCTCATTGGTTCTTTTGGTCCAACAAACTCCCCCTGAACCAATGCAGCCAAAACCTCTAATTATTGGATGTCCCACTTATTGGTGGCATAAAGATTGGTCTATTTCCTCCTAGATCAGATTAGGAGTTGACCCAGATTAGCACTGGCCGGAGAGGTAGTCTCAAGTGTTTGTTTGGCTAAGTATGGATGGGAGCTCTGTCTTGGGGAATTGGACACAGAGCTGTTACCCCATCCATGAGATCTACCTCCCATGTACAAGTCGGTAGGATTCTCGGGTGTAGGCCTGAAGAAAGATCAATTGTTCTTCTTTGGACAGGTCTTCAGGCCTACCATCAAATAATCCCTCCCGACCGTACAGCTCTGAGATGAACTTGACCTGTTTTCCATTTTTGAGCTCAATTGTTGTGATTTGCCTATATGCAAACTCATCAGGATGTTTACCCTCCAACAACAGGTTGAGCTCATTTCTCTGGAAATTCTCAAGCTTCTTATAGACCAGACCCTTCCTAACCACCCTATTATCTAGCATTGAAAAGGGTGATTGGCCGGCTCTATAAGCTTTCTCGAATTCCTCTACTATTTCCCAGGGTGGTATTACAATAGCCACAGAGACCTCTTCATCTACGATTCTCTTTAGTTGGCTTTTGTATCTCACAGGCATGTCCTTCTTGACTATCCTGTGAGCCACCCTTGGGTCAGGCCAAGTTCTCACCTTATCCTTTTCATATTGAAAAGTTTGTTTCAAGGTGAATAATCTCAGAGCCTCTTTCTACATGTTTATTATAGAGGTCGAAGCAGCATAACATTTGTCAATGCTTTTCAGCATTTCCTCATCATGTTTCTTTTGTTGCTCCTCCTCTTCTAACTTAACCCTCACAGTGTCCTGCTGTGAGGTGGGAGTGATGGTTTGTGGTTTAGCTTTGGGTAGAGGTATAACTGCTGAAAGTGGCAGACTATCCTCCTCATCCTCCTCATCTTCTTCTTCTTGCAGCCTCAACACCCTTCTCTTCTTCACCAAGGGTGGATCATTGGCTGCGGGTTTTGATGGTGAAGGGGTTGGTTTGTGGGTTGTGGTTTGGTTGTTGGTGTGGGAATGTTGGCAGGCACTGCTAGTAGCCTAGAGATAAGTGCTGGTTTGGTTAGCTTTACTAGCAGTGTCCTGTTCCCAGCACCGGCTTCAGATAGGGCCTCAGCAACCAGTCCTTTGGTAAAATCACCAGCCGAACAGATCTTGGTGGTTATTGCCAAGAGTCTGTCCCTGGTCCATGCCTTAACATCAAGGACTGGTCTGCCCAGATACTTCGAAGTGAACCTACTCATAGCCTCAAGTTTTTGTCTTTCTTCTTGGCTATGAGTAGTCCATCGGTATTCAATCTCTTTCCTCTCCATGTTCCTGATCTCTTGATCTAGCAAAGCAGTGTCCTTGTCAAAGCCTTGCCTGAACAGCTGTTCAATGACTTTGTTCATTGAACGGTTATGTTCAGCATCAGCCTCCTTGACAAGGGCTGCTAGATCAGGATCAGCCACCTTCTTTCCCTCTCCCTTATTCTTATCAGTGCTACTGAAATCCTTTTGGATTTCAGCCACTTCTATATGTTCTACCTCCCTCACTTTCCTCTTCCCCTTCTCCCTCACCCTACTACTCTCCTCAGCCAACTCCCTCTCTACCACCACCACTTTCTCTGCCTCTTTCTCCTCCTCTCCCCTCTTCCTCTTGTCTTGCACTGATGTCTCCCCCTTTTTGGGTGCATTGGTTGGGGTTTGACTATCAGCAAGAGCCTTAGATATGGCAACCTCCACCATGGGTTGTATGTATGTGGGAATCCTCTCATCAAGGGTTTGGTTAACTATATCTTTAAGCATGGGTGTGATGAGAGGTAGGGATTTTTGGAGGATAGCATCCAGCTGCTCAGGGGGGTTCTGTCCCTGAGAGCTAGTGCCAGAAGCAGGGGCTGGTGGCTGAGTTTGTGGGAGTGGCTCAGTGTCTGTGAGACCTTCGGGTGAAGGTGCCATCTGTGGGGTAGTGGTGGCAGATGGACTTCTATCCTGAGTCATCTGAGCAAGCAGCTCTTTGAGTCTGCTTATCTCATCCTCAAGGATAGTGTTTTGAGCAACTACATCGTAGAAGAAGCTCAGGTCATCATCAGCATGAGCTGAATCACCTGACCTCCTGACATTGTCAGGATGAACATGTCCTGAGTGTGGCTCAGTAATGACATGTGCCCCTTGTTCATGGTACTGGGGACTTCTGGCCTCAGGATTGGATCCATCATCGGCCATTGCCTCTGGTGAGGTCTTAGAGATGTTACCAGCTTCACCCTGCTCAGATGTTGATGCAGGGGAAGTGGCAGCCTCACCAGATTGTGCGCTCTCCCTAGCCACACTGGGAGAGTGAACTGATTCTCTGTGCTGTGGGCTCTGATCAGCACTTGTGCCCACCCCCTCTTCGGTTGGAGTCTCCCCAGTGGTAATAGGTTTCTGGGGAGAGGGTGGAGTGCTCAGATCAGTCAGCACTTTGGCTATAACCAAAGTTGGGCTTAGTGGGGCGGTCTCCTCTGTATGTGGGCTAGAAGCAGTATGCACATGGGGAGGACTGTGCTCTTCAATGGCAGCCTCCTCAAGTGAGGAAGACCCCAGTAATGTGGTTGCCCCAAAATTGGTTGCATCAGGCTCCTGTTGAGAGGAAGCCTGTGCGGTTGTGGTAGGTGGAGTCGTGGTACCTGCTGGGAGAATCGAACCAGCAGGCACATCCTGCCTTTGTGTGGCAGGGGCATCCTCAGGGGACTCATCTCCCTGAGTAGCCTTTGTGGG
Source organism: Flaveria linearis (assembly GCA_024085815.1). Lineage (NCBI taxonomy): Eukaryota > Viridiplantae > Streptophyta > Magnoliopsida > Asterales > Asteraceae > Flaveria > Flaveria linearis. The sequence goes on along the minus strand of CM044007.1, from coordinate 70,765,054 downwards.
CTTCTTTTGGCTTTTGGCTTGGTGGGGACTTTGGATTTGGAGGTGGAGGCTGTGGGTTCCAGCTGCGTGGGTTTTCGCAGCCGGCCAGCCTGTTTGAGTGTGGGGTCAGTGTTGTGCCTGGAGTATACCTCAGCTTGAACAGCCATGGCAGGGACCCCAGTGCCAACTAGTCCCTCAGCCTGAAGCTGGTATTCGATCATGGCCATTATGAACCGTGGATATAAGTTCCAACGGTTAGAAAAAGATTTTGTGGCCATGTCCTTGAGTTCCAAAAATAAAATATCAGTAAAATTTAGTGGTTGTTTCTCAAGGATAGAATACAATACCTGTTGCCACCTTGTTGACATCTGGTCCCACGAAGAGGTTTTGGGAGCCAGACAAACATTCACCATGTGGAAGATCAATCGTTGAGGGTCAGGGAAGTGTTTCTTCAACAAGGTAGAGGCTGATAGGGTACCCTGGTAGTCGTTGGATGTGAATGAGAGATCCAGGGTACCTTTGGGGTAGGAGGTTGGGTAGGTGGTATCTTCCAGCTTTAGGGTTTGGCGTATAATAGCTGGAGTGATAACCACGGGCTTGCCGTTGACGGAGGACCGGAGAGAGACCTCGCCATCATTCTCTCCGGTTTGGACGGTCACATTTGTCCAAAACTCCGTCAAGGAGTCGGTGTATATGGTGGGGTTGATGAGGAATGCCGTTTGGTATGGAGAATCTGTCATCAGGTCGACGGCATTGTGAAACTTGGGCCATAATGGCGATTTGGTGAGATGGGCGACACAGTTGTGTCGAGGTTTCAGTTGCATGTTCGCCATTAATGGTGTATGGGAATTTCAGAGGTTTGTAAGATTAGGGCAAGTGAAGTAAATGCTCTGAAAGTAGGGTATTTATAGGGTAGGGCAAAGGCTGAAAGAAAACTACTGAAGGTTTTGGTGTTAGTTATCAGTTGTTGTAACAACTGATGACGTGGTTTTAACCTTCAGTGGTTGTAACATCTGAGGACTTGGTGTTAGCCTTCAGTAGTTGAAACTACTGAGACCTTGGTTTTGTCCTTCAGATGTTGTGATCGTCTGAAGAATTACTGTCAGTCTTCAGTAGTTATAAACTACTGATGACCTAGTATTCTTCTTCAGACGTTGTAACAACTGAAGACTTGGTTTTAGCCTTCAGTAGTTGTGAACTACTGAGATCAGTAGTTGTAAACTACTGAAGACATGGTATTGCTTCAGTTGTTGTAAACAACTGAGGACTTGGTGTTAGCCTTCAGTAGTTGTGAACTACTGATGTCAGTAGTTGTGAACTACTGAAGACATGGTTTTGTCCTTCAGTTGTTTGTGTATGAAACATCAGCTGTCGTTATCAGCTGATGAGAAATTACTCATCAGCTGTTTCCGTCAATTCAGTTGTTTCATACTAGCCTCCACATTTACTCATCAGCTCTTTGGCTGACTTTCAGATGTTTCATTGACCCTTCAGCTCTTTGGAATATGCCTTCAGCTCTTGGGATCAGATGTTCACAAGTGCTGATGAAATTCTTCAGAGCTGGTGAACAAATTTGGTCTTCAGTATTTGTGTAAGATTACACATCAGTACTTATTACCAAAATTTGTTCTTCAGTACTTATTTAATTGAAAATCATACATCAGTAGTTGTAATCCACTTCACTACATCAGTTGTTTTTCAATAAATAATGTACATCAGTACTTTGAGTCAGTTTAGTCTTCAGTAGTTGTGAAAGAGCTGAAGACTAAATTACTCATCAGTACTTATATTTGACCTTTGCTTTTCAGTAGTTGTGAACTAAGAGTACCAGCATAGGTCAAATCATTCAAGCTGCAGCATACCAAGCCTTAGTACCAAATTTTGGAATGTGGCACTATCTAAAGGCTTAGTAAAAATGTCTGCAAGCTCATCAGCACTAGGCACAAACTTAGGATCAATCAGACCTTTCTCATAGCAATCCCTGATAAAATGATGTCTGATCTCAATATGCTTGGTCCTAGAGTGCTGGACTGGATTCTTAACAATACAAAGAGCTGAAGCACTATCCATTAATAATGGAGTCTTAGTCTCAGTAATGCCATAATCCAGAAGCTGGTTCTGAAGCCAGAGTATTTGAGAGGTACAACTTGCAGCAGCAATATACTCAGCTTCAGCAGTGGATGTAGCAATTGATGTTTGTTTCTTACTCTGCCAAGAAACTAAACAATTGCCTAGGAATTGGCAACCACCAGAAGTGGATTTTCTGGTGACTTTGCATCCTGCATAGTCACTATCAGAGAAAGCAACTAATTTGCATGAATGCCCAGCTGAATACCAAAGTCCTAGTGATTGGGTACCTTGCAGATATCTAAAGATCCTTTTGACTGCAATCAAATGGGATTCTTTAGGTGCAGCCTGAAATCTAGCACAAGCACATGTTGAGAACATTATGTCTGGTCTAGAAGCTGTAAGGTACATCAAGGACCCAATCATACATCTGTAAAGGGTTTCATCAACCGCTTTACCTTTCTGATCAACATCTAGTTGTGTGATGCTGCTCATGAGAGTAGAACAGGGCTTACAGGATTGTAAATCAAACTTATTCAGCAACTCTTTGGTATACTTGGACTGATGGATGAAGATTCCATCATCCAGTTGTTTGATTTGCAAGCCCAGAAAGTACTGTAATTCTCCCATAGCACTCATTTCAAATCTCAGCTTCATAAGCTTTGTAAATTCATCACACAACTTTGGATCAGAGGATGCAAAGATGATATCATCAACATAAATCTGAACAAGGAGCTTATGTTGTCCCACAGTCTTGATGAATAAGGTTTTATCAATGGTGCCTCTAGTGAACTTGTTCTCTAGAAGAAAGGTTGAGAGTGTCTCATACCAGGCTCTAGGTGCTTGCTTCAGCCCATAAAGAGCCTTATCAAGCTTGTACACCCAATCAGGATGTTTATTGTCCTCAAAGCCTGGTGGTTGACACACATAAACCTCTTCTTTGATTTTTCCATATAGGAAGGCACTTTTGACATCCATTTGATAAACCTTGAGACTGTGAAAGGCAGCATAAGCTAAGAACAGTCTAATTGCTTCTAGTCTGGCCACAGGTGCAAAGGTCTCATCATAATCGATTCCTTCCTCCTGTGCAAACCCTTGAACAACCAGTCTGGCCTTGTTCTTGACGATTTGGCCCTTCTCATCTGTTTTGTTCCTGAATACCCACTTGGTGCCTATAGCACACTTACCTTTGGGTAATGGAACAAGCTCCCACACTTGCTGTTTCTTGAATTGAAGTAGCTCAAGCTGCATAGCTTCCACCCATCCATTGTCTCTTAAAGCAATATGATAGTTCTTTGGTTCTTGCTGACTGATGAAGAGAGCATAGAAGCAGAAATTGGACAATTGATTCCTGGTTGAAACTCCAGCATGAATATCACCAATGATTTGTGAAGTGGGGTGATTCTTGAGCTCTTGATACACTATGATATCTGTGCAAGTGTTTGTAGACCCATCAGCAGCAACAGATGGTGATGGAGATTCCTGAAACCATGTAGAGGATGGCAGCTCAAATGAAGTAGAGCAAGCAGAAATCTCATCAGCATTTGTAGTGGATGGAGCTGCTGAGGCTACAGGAGCATCAGGTTCAGTGGAATTAGGCAGGTTGTCACTGAACTTGAAGAGGTGAGTACTGACTTCATCATCTTCAGTACCACCAGGTGGAGATCTGTTGACAGGCTCAACAGATGGAGGTTGATAAGGAACATATTGCAGTATGTCCAGATCAAACAGCTCCACAGGGTTTTGTGGAATCTTGTCCTTTGGAGATTCATTGAACTTAACATGCAAAGTTTCTTCAACCCCTTTGGTTCTACAGTTGAAGACTCTGTATGCTTTGCAAGTTGATGAATAACCAACAAAGTACCCTGCATCCACCTTACTAGCAAACTTATGGAGTGGGTTGCTAGTGTTGAGAATGAAACAAGGACACCCAAAGGCTCTAAAGAATGAAATAAGAGGGGCCAAATGATGAAGAACTTCATAGGGAGTCTTCATCAACCTCTTATTTACTAAGGCTCTATTCTGTACATAGCAAGCTGTATTAACAGCTTCAGCCCAAAAGGTCAGTGGCAGCCCTGAGTCAGCCAACATTGACCTTGCTGCTTCAATGAGGGTCCTGTTCTTTCTCTCCACCACTCCATTCTGTTCAGGAGTTCTTGGAATGCTAAACTGCCTTCTAATTCCCTTGGACAGGTAGAAGTCATCAAGTGTGTGGTTTCTAAATTCTGTTCCATTGTCACTCCTCACACACTTGACCTGTAGGGAATACTGCTTTTCTACTTGTAACACAAAGTTCATTATTGTCTTTGCTGCTTCATCCTTGGAGTGCAAGAAGAAAGTCCATACAAACCTGGAGTAATCATCCACAATTACCAGGCAGTATTTCTTCTTTGCCATGCTCATTACTCTGACAGGACCAAAGAGATCCATGTGCAGAAGTTGTAAGCAGGCAGTGGACTTAGGTTCTTCTATTGAAGGGAATGAAACTTTGTGTTGTTTTCCTTTCAAGCAAGCAGTGCAGTCATCTTCACACTTGAACTCCTTCAGAGGCAGTCCTCTTACTAAACCATGGCTTATAAGCTGATTCATGTTCTTGAAATTAACATGACCCAGCCTTCTATGCCAAAGTGTAGACTCTTGAGGAGATGCCTTGGAGAATAGGCAAGGATGGCCTTTTAGATCCATCTTTTTGGAAAGATCTAAGGCATACACTCTTCCTGTCCTGTTGGCCTTCAGGAGAGTGTGTTCATCCAATGTCTTGTCAATCAAACTCAGAACTTTGGATGACAGAATCCTACAGTTCTGGCTTGTGAAAAGGGCAACATGGCCTTTGTCACACATTTGACTGACACTCAAGAGGTTGTACTTGAGATTCTCCACATGGTTAACATCATCAAACCTTATTTCCCCGTTGGAAACAAAGCCTTTTCCGACGATGTAACCCTTTGCATATTGCCAAAAGAAACAAATCCCTTCTTTCCATGAGAGTAGTCATTAAGAAGGGAGCTGCTTCCAGTCATATGCATGGATCCTCCACTGTCTACATACCAGATGCTTCTATGGCATGTTGAAGAACCCTGCAAACACAACCATGTGTTAGTTAGTCTTGGAGACCCAAACCTGCTTGGCTTTAGGTCTGTTCTCAGCTACAGGTGTAGCACTAACAGGTGTGTTGTAAGTGACAGCTTGAGGTGAAGAAGATGGTACAGAAGAGGAACCCTTTGGCTTGGACTTCCTTTTCTGTGGTTTCAACATAGGAGCATCTAAGTGGTTGACTCTTCCCACTAGCTGCTGAACCATCATCACCAACTGTGTCTGATTTTGTGATAAAGCCTTCAGCTCTTCAGACACATTGGAGTTTGCTGATGATGAGTTTCTATGTTGTACCATCTTTTTCTGAGCAACCTCAGCTGTTGCCTGAGTAATCCCTACCTTCTTGGATTTAACTTTGGCCCTAGGGATTTCAGGCTTGGATGTTGCCAGTACAAACTTTGTTTCAAACTCATTCTTCATTTTATTGATGCTCTCAGTAATTTGCTCCTTCTGTTTGAGTTTGGAACCCCTTTTGTACCAGCAATCATCAGTAAGATGATTGAACAAGCCACATATCTCACATGGCTTTTTCTTCATCTTATGCTGATCATCAGCTGAAGAGGATTTAACTGCTGAAGACTTGTTCTTCAGCTGTTTGTCATCAGTACTAGCAGTTTTCTTCCTAGTGCCTGCTTTCCTGGTACCCTCTTTAGCTGTCTTCAAACCTTTCCTACTGTTAGTTTTCTTCTCTTTAGTGCTAACAGTATTTGAGGTTTGAACTTCAGATGTTGTCACTTGCTCTCCAGTACCTTCAGTACTTCTAGTGACAACTTCTGAGTTGATCAGCCTTTTGGTCATGTGATAGTCTATCTCTGATGATGCTGATTCAGAGGATAGTAAGTCACATGATGAGAAGGATTGGTTATTGCTCTCCCCATCAGATTCAACTTCTGCTCTTGAAATGAAGTCTGTGGGAGGAGCAGTGTGATTATAACCAATGCCAAACTTCACATTGGAAGCTGTTTGCTTGCTAAGAAGCATTTCAAAACCCTTGCAAGATTGCACCCATCGATCACACTCAACTTGGGTGGTTGCAAGAGTTTCCTTGAGGTCCTTGTACTTCTCTAGAAGTACATCTTCCCTAGCTTTACTATCTTTGATTTGGCAGTTGAGCTTGTAAATCTCATCATTTTTATCTTTTAGAACAACCTCAAAATCAGCTTTTCTTTTGGAAATAGTGTGCTCAAGCTCAAGATTTTTATCTATTAAAGCTACATTTGCTTCTCTAATAGAAGCAAATGCTGCTATGCATGACTCTGAACAAAGCTTGGCTTTTGCCTCAGTGGATACCTGAGATGAGGCATTGGATGATGACCCTTCAGCAGAATCAAGGGCCATCAGAGCAAGATTTCCAAAAGGTTGATCACCACCATGTTGACCAGCACCTTGGAGTAGTGGTTCCTGACCAGATAGCTCTTCTGGTAGACTACTCCAGTCAACAGCAGTTGGGGTGAAAAAGCTTTGTTGTTGAGGTTGTGTGTGGTGATGAGATTGGGAAGAATGAGGCTCTGGAAGAGCATGAGGTGGTTGAGCCGGGGGTGCTTGAGGTTGACCAGGCTGAGGCATGTAGTAACAGGGGTAAGGATAAGGCATATGACCCTGTGGCACAAAATAAGCAGGTGGTGCTTGTGCTTGAGATGGATGGGGAGAACTGTAGGAAGGTTGCCCTTTGTGCTGTGAGCTATTGCTGGGAAAAGTCACAAAGGGTGCAGATGAGTTAGATCCAGATGATCTACACTCTCTTGCAAAGTGTCCAAGCCTTTGGCACTTGTGACACCTCAACTTGCTCTTGTCAAAACCAACTTTGGTTTTGCCAGAGAGTCCTGGGAATTTCCTACCAGTTCTTTTGTAGAACTTCTGAGAGCGGATATTTATCATTGCCATTTCGTTCAAAATATCCATCTCTTCCAGATCATCATCTGGAATGCCCTTCAAATCCTCCATCAGAAAACACAAGTTGTCACCACCACCTCCTGAACTACTAACACCAACAAAAGCTTGTTCTGAGTTTGTAGAGAAATCAATATGCTCATCATAAGAACTTTCTGATGAAGCATATTCTGACTCATGACTTATCAAGGCAGCACTACCTTGGACAAAGTCATCAGCAAGTTTGCCAGAAGATGACAACTTCCTCTTTTGCTCTACCTCTCTCTCAAAAGTGAGTAGTTTCCCATGAAGTTGGGTGAGAGATAGAGTGTCAAGGTCAGCACTAGAGCGTAGGACAATGGTGTATGTGTCCCATCTCTCAGGCAATGACCTGAGGAACCTGTTGTTCATCTGGCTTTTGGAGTACTCTTGTTTAACCATCTTCAGCTCAGAGATTAAACAAGAGAACCGCTCAAACTGCTGGGTCAGAGTCTCACCCTTTCTATATGAGAAAGTCTCATATTGTTGGGCAAGGATTTCCCTATTGTTTGCTAAGACCGAATCAGTTCCTCCAAATTGTTCCTTTAGAGCAACCCATAGGTCATGAGCAGACTCATGATGCAAGAGCCCTGAATATATCTCGTTTGGAATGGCCATGGCTAAAATTCCATGGGCTCTAGCATCAATTTCAAACAGCTTTAGATCTTCGTCCGAATACTGTTCAGGTTTCTTCGTAACCTGTTCATTAGATTCCGGGACGTTCACCATAGGCTTGTATGGCCCATGCACCACTGACTTCCAACAACCAGCACTGTTGACAGCCAAGTGGTGCAGCATACGTCTTTGCCATATGTTATACTCGTTCCTAACCAGCATCGGAGGCTTGGTTGCGGAACCAGTATTGTGAGGATCATTGGTTGGTGTTGTCATCTCAGGGTTTGGTCAAGAACAAGTTTAAACACGACAATCGTAACTCAAAACCACCAAAAGACCTCAAGATTTTGGCCGGAAACAGCAGAAACTCACTCTCTATGACTAATTCTTGCAAATTGCTAATTCGATCAAACTGAGAGATCAAAAGAGCAGTTTCAAATGATCAATGGTAAGATCGATCAATGATTAACCCGCTCTGATACCATTTGACAGGATCTCAGCCTCTCTCGTTGATCAATTAGATTATGTTTGCAGCGGATTTAGCTCATTAATTAGCAATTAAAGCAAGAACATAAAAGATATTTCAAATTAAAGCATGAACATAGAGAGAAGAGTTTCTGCAAAACAATAAATGTTCTATTGGTTCGCACGTTTCGGCAATTAAAACAGTATGGTTACCCATCCTTTTATAGGCGGCAAAAGGATGGGCGTGATGTCCTTTTTCTGACATCACTGAATATTCAAATTACAACTGACAAAACATAAAACTACTGAAGATGTCAACAACTGACATCTTCTTTACAAAAGTTCCTAAGTGCTGACAAAAGTAAACTACTGAAATCCTACAACGACTGAAGAACAAACTCTTCAGTCGTTTATAACTACTGATACTATAACAACTGAACATGCTCTTCAGTTGTTGTACAACTACTGAAATGAAATAAACTACTGAAAAGGAAAAACCATCACAACAACTGAAGAAGACTTCTTCAGCTGTTGTGACAAACTCTGAAACTTCAGCACTTGGTCTTCAGACTTTGGTCTTCAGATGTTTCATCAACTGATGACTTCAGTAGCTGTCATCAGCTGATGTCTTCAGTCGTTGTCTTCAGACTTTGTGCATCAGCAGTTGTTCATCAGTTCTTCAGTTCTTCAGTTCTTCAGACTTTGATCTTCAGCACTTGTCTTCAGTACTTGAAGTCTTCAGTACTTGTGTTTATCAGTACTTTAGACTTCAGTACTTGTCTTCAGTACTTTGGGATCTTCAGCTGTTGTACTTCAGTTCTTTGAACTTCAGCTGTTGATTCTTCAGACTTTGTCAGAACAGCTGATGGGAGTCTTCAGCTGTTGTTGTGATGTCATGTGGGACTTAGAGGTTTTCCTGATCTTGGCTCATTGGTTCTTTTGGTCCAACATACTGCACCTTCACATTCCGTCCCCGTGAGCAGAGACCTGTGGAGCTGGACGAGGACGACATAACGGATGGTCGTGCGCCCGCGGAGGTTGCTTTCCGGTTGTTCGGGTCCCTCCACCGCATGTCACTTAGACGGTTCGCTGTCGTCAGCGGCCTCTATACGGAGGCTGGAGGATATGAGCACGAGGCTGCAGGATATGATGGACTGTGTCATCCAGCACATGGCGGTGCTGGCCATCTGGCGCGGGCGGGTCTGGTTTGGGCGGTGATCCGGAGATGACGGATTAGATATGTATTTTGTTTGTATTTTATTTTTTTGTATGTAAAAACTCGTTGTATATATATATATATATATATATATGCAGTTTCAGTTATGATGGCTTGTATATTTGGTTGTGTTTGTTTGGTTGTGTTTCTTTGTTGTTTATTTTATATTTGTAATGTTGATAATGTTAATTGTATATGTTTGATAACAACTGATTTTTACGATTAGGTTAACCATATGATAAAATAAAAACCAACTTGTTTAATAAATAATTAAACACAAAAATTACTTGAAATATGATAAATTAATAATGAACACAAAACACAAACTCGTATGTTACGATTAGGTTAACCGTATGATAAAATAAAAATAAAAACAAACTAGTATGATTACTTAAATTTAGAAAATATATACAATATGTCGGTATAATGACAACCGATTTTTACAAACTCGTAAACAAATTAAACACAAAACCGTCACATTAATAATAAATAAATACTTGTAATATGATAAATTATTAATAAACACAAAACACAAACTTGTGAGTTACGATTAGGTTAAACGTGTGATAAAATTAAAATAAAAACAAACTGTTATGATTAAAAAAATATAGAAAATATATGCAATATGTCACGGTTTGGCCAAACCGTGACATATAACCCCCAAACCTTAATCAATTCCCCATTAATTGCATACCCAATAATTGCAACGGATCCCCAGATTAGTCTGGGCTCTAACTGTCACGGTTAGGCCTCACCGTGACAGTTAGGTCTCACACCCGACTGAACGGTCACGGGAAGCCCTAACCGTGACCGTTTGAATCGGTTTCCTCCAGAAAAATAGCGATGTTTGCTGAATTCTAAACCAATAATTTTATTACTTTGCATGACATCTGGCTTATATAAAATTTGGTTTAATCGATAGTGGGAATCTGATCAAATACATTAAATAATTGAGTCGTATCGTCAACGACATGTACGGAAGACCACCCACTTCCCACTTGTGAAGTTTGTATTGTTATGCCGTCACTCGTTAAATGCTTTAAATGCTGCCAATTTACAACTAAACCATTACGCATCTCACCAAATAATAAATTAATAAGGGTCCCTTTATTTAGACATCTCTTAATTTTAAATCAACACCCCTGTACCCTATACGTCGCGTATGGGTCCATACGCGGCGTATAGGGTACATTGTTGATTTAACGTTTTATACCCTATACGGCGCGTATGGGTCCGTACGCGGCGTATAGGGTATGTTGTTGATTTGACGTTTTATACCCTATACTCGGCGTATGGGACCATACGCGGCGTATAGGGTTTGATATTTTATACCCATACGTGACTTATGACCCATACGTGGAGGAGCTATACGCCGCGTATGGAACCATACGCGGCGTATAGCTTATATATTTATTTTTTTTTAATTTTTTGAGTTTTTATTTTAATATATACAATATGAATACAATAATAAAATTAAAATTAAAATATATAATTCGCATATTACAAATTATAAATTAAAATAAATTTATATAAGCCGGGGGTTCTCGGTTATTCTCTATTATTGCGTTGTATTCCGAGATACGAATCCTATACATAATCTCCCATTCTGCAGCACGTACGCTTCGGTTAAGAATCCAAAGATTACTTAATGTTGGCATCGGATAATCTCCTTCTAACTTAACGTGGACGAAATGATTGTTGTTGACATGAACAATCGACACGACATGATGAGGCATGACAGTTTTCGGATCAGCCCATAATGGGAAAAATGTTTGACAACCATTATTGCTTAGTAAATAAAGAATAACCCCAAACTTTTGAGCAACCACTAATCCCGTATACGACATTATCATCCAATGTTCTTCTGGTGCAGGTTCCACACTTTGCCAATCGATGGTGTGACGTAATTCGTTATACTGTCCGGGGTACAAAGTATCGAAAACTTCTCTGTACTCCAATTCATGTCTGTCCAACTCTTCTAAAAGCTGTGTCCGCACATACATCCACTTATTTTCGTCAAACCCTAAGCCTAAAGCTATTGATCGAAAACCACAATTCCCATCGGGTCGGACATCTCGTATACGTGAAATATACTGATGAAAGATTGACGGAATCCAATTTTTTAACCTGTTTATATTGTTTAATTGGTGATCTCCGACAATCGAAGAAAACTCATTAGTACCCCGTGATACTTTAGATGACGTTGAATGACTACGTTGCATGGCAGGCTTCTGGGGCTTTACAGCTGAACTTGTTCTTCCGGAAATGTGAGACGCAATAAACGAGCTATGTCTCGGCATGTCGCACGTACTTTGTTGAGTGTCGTACTTTTGTTGTTGAACCTTTAACGTTGGACGACCGCGAATATCTGTTTGAACAACAGGCGCTTTTTTGTTATTTTTCCATGGATACACAATTTTTTTTATTTTTTCCACCAAACTAAATTTTACAGCTGCGGGTTGTGTCATTATTTGTTGTTTCACCCGTTCCATTTCTTCTTCAACATCAACTTTTTCATCCACCGTATATGATGGCTTAATGTTATCAAGCTTCGTCCAAAATACGTCAATTGCATCTAATGGAATTTTAGTGCCTGCATTATAAAGTATAAATTAATACATAATTTGTCACTTTAATAGAAAAATGATAATGATGGAGCGACTATTACCAGAATGTTCATATTTTTCCAGCCGACAAGCACAAGGCAAGCCACAACTAGTGAAAAGATGACAACCACATGTTGCATTTGCAGAGCGCATCACATGCAATTTAGTGTTTTCGGCAACTAATAAATCAAGAGCTATGTGTGAAACCTTGCCTCTTAAGTAATCAAATAGCGGAAGTTTATGATGATTCATGGTTTTAATTTTGCTTGTCTCCAAGCTTTCTTTTAAATTTACCTCTTGTGCGTTCACCAATTGATCTACAAACTCCACAAGTCTATCCAGTGAGCTATTTGTTGATTTAAGATATCTTTTTAAATTTGCATGTTGACTCTCCACCCTATTTGTTGTGCGTTGGCCAAAATTGCGGTTCAAGTTAGTCCAGGCTGATACAAACATTTCTTTGTAACTCTCTAACCAGTTTCTGTTTATATATGACAATACCTCTGAAAATATAATAAAACATAATTAAATTATATATTGAAAATATAATAAAACATAATTAAAATATAATAAAAACTTACTTTCTCGATTCGCTTCAACTAATCGTTCGTAAAGAAGGTTATAGTTATACTCGTAAATCTCCGCCGTGGGAGACTCACACAAACGTGCCCATGCATATTTAAACTTTCTCCAGTCATCTTTTGAAAAACTTGTTTCACAGTGTTTCGCGATATTTTCATCAATATGCCACCTGCATAAACACTTTGAAGCATTCGGAAACACTTTAACACATGCGTTCATTAAAGCGAGATCTCTGTCTGTTATTATGACGCGCGGCTCCATACACTTGCTTAACGTATCTTTCAATCTATTAAGCACCCATTCAAAATTATCTTCCCGTTCTTTGCTAATAAACGCATGAGCAACACAAAATGTCTTGTGTGTGGAGGTCACACCAACAATCTGAACAAACGGAAGCTTGTACATGTTTGTTTTATATGTAGCGTCTATCATCAGCACGTGCGGAAATGCACGCCAAGTGTCGTATGATTTAGGATGACAAAAAATATATCTTCTACGACATTAGTATCGGGATCTTCTCGGGTGTAATTAACATACCTTTTAATAGAAAAAGGAAGGAAAATTGATGTTGTTAAGTGAGGATACAAATACAAGTTAGGCTTCATTTTAATTAAGTCTATTGAAAAAAAAACCTCGGGTGTAATAAACGTACCTTTTAATAGATAAAAGGTTTTCTAAGACTTGCATTGGTGTTTCACCGACTTTTCTTTCACTTCTTATCTTATATTGAGCGTTGTATACGTCTCTGGTTATTGAAGCGTTATTAGGATTTTGCTTTTTAATAGCTGATAAGATGCTACGAGGCTCCATGTTCTGATCAGTAAGCTGCTCCACCAAATTGTATTCGTTTTGAGAAAACCTTCTTACAAAAGGATGCCCCTCCATATGTTGAGCAGGATCATGGTTATGTTCGTCACTTCGCACCTCTAATTTCCACGAACGACGTTTGTTGTCGTATATCCCAACTAATTTAAAAGGACATCCGATTTTTTTGCTACCAGATCGTCTAACTGTTGCTTTACTTTTGTGTTCGCCCGCATGATCACAGATAAGCCATACCTTTACGACCTGACCTTCTTTTTTCTTTGATCTTCGTGTAATAATAACGTAACCATTATCACGTCCTCTATTAACAGCCCAACAGACTAGCTCATCGAGAGATAAAAAATTTTGAGATGTTTCAAACGATACTTTTGTCGTTTGTTTTTCATCACTCGAGAGTATATTATTTTGTTGCGTGTCGTAAGTTGACTCTCGGCAAAACTCAACTTCATCATCGGGAACATACGATTGGTTTAAATCTGGCAGTCCTGTCTCGTAAGCAGATTGAACGTACGCATCATCTTGATTACTATCCACCACGAACGAATATTCATTTGAATATTCAAATGAATATTCACCAAACAAATAGTTACCGTCCCAAAACGACATACCGAACGAATAAAAAGTGTGATATTTTGAGAGAGAAATATGTTTGGGTTTTAAAGGAATCGAAAGCATATTGAAAGTGTTATCGAAATCGTTGTTATATAGGTGAAAACGAATCTTGGGTCATGTCATATCGAAATAATTTATACGTGGCGTATGGGTCCATATGTATGTCTGTATGTATGTATGTATGTATGTATGTATGTATGTATGTATGTATGTATGTATGTATGTATGTATGTATGTATGTATGTATGTATGTATGTATGTATGTCTGTATGTATGTATGTATGTATGTCTGTATGTATGTATGTATGTATGTATGTCTGTATGTATGTATGTATGTATGTATGTATGTATGTATGTATGTATGTATGTATGTATGTCTGTATGTATGTATGTATGTATGTATATCTGTATGTCTGTATGTATGTATGTCTGTATGTATGTATGTATGTATGTATGTATGTATGTATGTATGTCTGTATGTATGTATGTATGTATGTATGTATGTATGTATGTATGTATGTATGTATGTATGTATGTATGTCTGTATGTATGTATGTATGTATGTATGTATGTATGTATGTATGTATGTCTGTATGTATGTATGTATGTATGTCTGTATGTCTGTATATATTTACAAAGATAAACATAAACTGATAACAAACATAAAAGATAAACATAATACGCATGCCGAATAGCGTACGCATGCCGAATAGCGTACGCCAACCGGAAACTGGCGTATAATACGCATGCCGAATAGCGTACGACGATCTAATCTCACCGGCTCGATCGGCGGAGACACGTCACCAAGATGCCGAGGAAGATAACCTAAAGATCGGGCAATCAACGTGATGTACGCGCCGCCGTACACCGCTCCTCGCTCCTGGCGATGATAATACGAAGCAAAATACTCCGCCAAACACCTCGCCAGGTTACACCTGGTCCCCGTAATCAAACAATATAAGTAAAATTAGTCGGGAATGGTACACCACTCCCGACTCTTGCCAGGTCCCGTGATGGACGTGGCGATCATCCGATGCAGATAACGGATGAGAGGATCTCGAATGCCGGTGACCCTGCCCTTAGCCCTCTGAAACTGACCTCCGGCAATCTGAGGCCACCACTCTCTCAATGTGCCCTCCTCCATCTCAGTAATACCCTCAGTGAACAGAGGGGTAACAGTCTCCAGCTCATAATAAAGCCCCGAGACAACTGCAAACTGCTCAATGGACATCTGATGTGCATGTCCACAAAGCGTAAAAGAAATCTCCGATCGCTCATCGTCCTCCACCATCTCATCTGGACGAATATATGTAAATGTGGATAAAAACTCCACTACCAGCTCACGGTGGGACGGTAAGAATGCGATCTCAAAAAGACGTCTCCACGGCGTATCGTCTCCGATAATAGCAGCAAGACGATCGCGCTCTCCCAACTCAGCCATCACCTCCCAATCTACGGCCTTTTGATGACCGATCTTCATCCGAATAAATTTTGAGCACTTAGCGCGCTCAACGGAACCGGCATCAAACTGCAGCCAAGGATGCTCGGCAATATGGTCAACAACGTCAGCCTCAATCTCAGAATCGGAAGACATATCTGCACAGGTGAACAAATAGGTCAAAAACAACGTATACGTATCTATATATATATATACACACATATACATATATATATGTATATGTATATGTATACATATATGTATACATATAGGTCAAAAACAACGTATACATATATCTTTGTATATGTATATGTATACGTATACGTATACGTATACGTATATGTATACACATAAACATATACATGTTATATGTATATATGTACATATACATATATGTATATGTATATGTGTATATACATATATATGTATATGTATATGTATATGTATATGTATATGTATATGTATATGTATATGTATATGTATATGTATATGTATATGTATATGTATATGTATATGTATATGTATATGTATATGTATATGTATATGTATATGTATATGTATATGTATATGTATATGTATATGTATATGTATATGTATATGTATATGTATATGTATATGTATATGTATATGCGTATATACATATATATGTATTTGTATATATATATTTACCCTATACGCCGCGTATAGGGATATACGCCGCGTATAGGGTAGCAGCGTATGGGTCACAGGGCAACGTATAGGTCGAAACCGACCCTATACGCCGCGTATAGGACTATACGCGGCGTATAGGGGACCCACGTATGGCCCACAAGTCGCGTATTGCAACACCCTATACGCCGCGTATATATCTATACGACGCGTATAGGGTACACACCAACGTGTCTTCGTCCCCAACCAAAGAACTATACGCTGCGTATAGCCCTATACGCGGGGCTGTACCGGCGTATAGTTCTTTATTCCAGTTTTTAAATCACGCATTTTGGGGCATAAAACACAATTTAACGTTTAAATCAATGAACGATTAACATAATAATGATGTATGAACAATAATACGTACCTGGATGTTGAAAAATCGAAGATCAATACGTGTAGTATAGTGCTATACGAGAGTGTTTTTTTTTTAAGTGTGTGTAAAAAATGAGAAAATTTGAAAGATATAGTGGACGGAGGATCTATACGCCGCGTATGGGCCCATACGCGGCGTATAGCTTATATTCTTTTTTGAATCGACACCGTCCTATACGTGGCGTATGGGCCTATACGCCACGTATAGGTGAACTGATGTGACGTCGGTTGTCAGTCATTAATGTCGCATTAATGGTCGTACCCTATACGCCGGGCATGGGCCGCGTATGGACCCATACGCGGCGTATAGGGGGTGTCGATTTAAGAAACTGGGTGTCTATTTATTAGGACCCATTAATAATAAGGTTTGGGGCCTTTGTCAAACAAATTTCAATAATATGAAAAAGGTTATTAGGCTTTAATAATGTTTATTTTTATTTTATTTATTGGTCAGGATTAACTACAAATACAAAAAATTATAGACACTTTCAAATTTGAGTTTATTTTTTTTCAATGAATCTTTATTAACTGAGAGTTGATCATCGTTAGTTTTTTTTATGATCATCGTTAGTTTTTTTTTATGAAACGTGACCAACTTTGAGCTTATTTTCAACCTCCCACTACCTAATCTTCATCAGGTTCGTTTTTCGGTGTCTAACATTTATCATCACTTGTAAACTACCTCCAACGTGTTAAGTGTTTCAGATCAGGAGGTGGAGATTAACGAGTTTCAGGATGCAGAAGTTTCAGATTGATGTACCTTATGGTAGATTTTAACTTTCTACTTAGTGCTTAGGCCACATAAAAAATTCACAACATTGTTGTCATGACCGGGTCAGATCGGCCGGTCTGACCGGTCTGTCCGGGATTTGGTTGGGCCACCGGTCCAATCCACCCCAGATCATTTTCGTTTTCAAGAACCGGCCGGTTCAAACCGGTTCGCCGGTTGGACCTTGAACCAAGTGCCGGTTCGGGCCGGATTTTACATTTTTTTATTTTTTTATTTTTTATTTTAGTGGGTTTAACGGGCAGGTCGGATGATGAATTTTGGTGTTGAATGTATAATTATTATTGATTTTTTTTCAATATTTTTCATAGAATTTAGAATTCAAAGGAATTAAAATCTATAGATGGAATTTAAATTTAAATTGCGTTTCTAGAGACAAAACATTTATAAATTAATTGGAATTTATCACCCATTACAAACCACCACCACCTCAATGAGTACCAATCATCGCCGCTACATACCACTGACCGCCGCCCCAGCCACTACCGCAGTCGGGGTCGGCGGGGGGTCGGCGGGGGACGGCGGTGATCGGCGATCGGGTCCAAAAAGTGGTGTCGGTTGGTGGTGGGCGGGGTAGTAGGTAGCGGTTGGTGGTGGAGGCGGAGGTCGGTGGAATTTGAAATCCTTCAATATTTGAAAGAATTTTGAAATCCTTAATTTAAAGGAATAATTACAATTTCAACTCCAATTCCTTTATCAACCAAATACATTCAGAATGAAATTGAAAATCCAATTTCAACGAATTTCTATCAACCAAACACAATGACCAATAGAAATTAGATTCCAAATCTATTGAATTTCTGCACGCCTGGATACTCTTTCTTACTAGATTCAAAACCTTATATATTAAAAATGTTTAAGCATGATATGAAAAAAAAATTCAACCAAAGTTGTTAAGTGAACACTTATATTCAGATTTTGAATAGTTGACATTAGAGCAAACAGGAAGATTTGCTACTTAATAGTTTTGAGGTCATGGGATCAAGCCGTGAGAAATAGCTTTACGCACAAAATTGTAGGATATAATTGCGAACATCAGATGTGAAGCAATATGATCTGGTCACTAACGGGACCTTGCGTAAGCGGAAGTTTAGTTAAGCACCGGACAGATCTTTCTTTTATTAAGACAAGCACCCTGTGCAAAGCGGAAGTCAAATCAAACATCAAATACTCTTTGAGCTCGGCCTCAGCAAAACAAATTTTTGTCGACCAATGTTTACATCGTTGGCCTAAAATTTCTCATTTTCATTTTATTTGTCACCAGCACAAGAGGTGATAAATTAAAGAGTAAATTACGCTTTTCGTCCCTGTGGTTTGGTGGTTATAACAATTTTCATCCAATAGTTTAAAAACGCCCGGTTTTGCCACTGTGGTTTAAAATCGGTCACAATTAAGTCCAGGACACTAACCCCCATCCATTTTTTCCGTTAAGTGTATGTAAAAAGACAAAAATACCCTTGGACTTAAACTGTTACTTCAATATCTATGTATAAATATTAATATATATATATATATACACACTCACTCTCTCTATCTCTATTCTCTCTCTTTATCTCTCTTTAAAACCAGAGTCACTCCACCTAAGCAGCCCTACCCCTACCCCACCCAACCCATCTATTCTATCACACGTCCGCCACATCACCACCCCACAGCCACCATCGCAGCCTCACAGCCACCGTCGCCGCATCGCAGCCACCACCTCAGACCGCGAACCACCACAAAGCCGTCAACCATGAACCACCACAAAGCCGACCACCAACACCGAACCGTGAACCATCACAAAGCCACCGAAACGTCAACCACCACCAACACCGTCGCCGGATCTGGGCTGTGGTCGAATGGAATGGATCTGGGCTTTGATTTCACCGGTGATGAATGTTCATGTTTCAATTAGAGTTCTTGAATCTTTCTTTTTTCTGAGTTGAATCGAAAATCAGGTTTGGGGGTATGAAGGTTTAAAGCACCATTGTTGGTGGAGAAAATGATGGTGGATGACAGGGGAGGTGGTGAAGATGATATCATGGTGGAGAATTATCTTTAACTTTAGATGAGCTTACAGAAGCTAAAACCCGCTGGAAAGAAACTAGTACATAAGAGAGCTGATGATTTGAGGAGTGTTACATCAGCAGCATCTATTTTTAATTTGGAGGAAGAAAATGAATCAAAAGAAGGAAAAAAGATGGAAAAATCAGTTATAAAATGAAACTATAAATGTGAAAAAACCTGTAATTGAAGAAAGTGCAACCATGGTCAAGCACGAGGAGTGGGCAACCAAAGAGCTTTTGGATTTTGTCTCTCTCTCTCTCTCTCTTTCTCTCTCTCTCTATATATATATATGTGTGTGTGTGTGTATATGTGTGTGTAAATATTTAAGATACATGTTTGATTTATATATTGAATATTATAAGTATTTTATATATTTGTATAAAAGTAACACTTTTAATCCAAGGGTATTATCGTCTTTTTTGAAATATTTAACAGAGAAATTGGATGGAGTTAACGGTTTGGACTTAATTATGACAGATTTTAAACCAAAGTGGTTAAACCGGGCGTTTCTAAACTATTGGATGAAAATGGTTATAATCACCAAACCACAGGGACGAAAAACGTAATTTACTCTAAATTAAATAAAAATATGAAAATAATTATATCGATGAAATTAATAATATTAACGATGTAAACTTAAATTCAAAATTCAAGATCTTTTTTCAGATTTTATCATGCTTTAAACATCTAAGTGGTGACCAAAACAACTTTTCAAAATAGGAAAGTCATTGTTGACTTTAGAAAATAAATGGTCAAAAACTTGATGTGCAAAAAGTAGTTTAATTAAAATGATTAAAACTAACTCTAAAACAGACACTAAGTTAAACTCTAAACTTTCTAAAACTAAACTACTAACCGGCAAGTAAACCGGTCGACTCTAGTATATCTAAGTAAGTCCGGATATCGAACCCACGAGACTCTATTAATTACGTAACTAGAATCGATTTAACTTATCTACTAACCTGAATTAATTATTTTATATTTAAAGGGGGGAAATTTCTAACAGACTAAAGCAAAAGATCAAATAACTTTTTAACTAAAAATGTAAACAAAGAAAGATATATAAACTGGTTCAAATGATGGTGAGAATACTACCTAGGTCAGATTTCTACATACGAGTGACCAGCTTCTCATCGGCAATGAAACTGTTGTGGGACCGGAATCTTAAAAAGCTAAACTTAAGAGAAACCTAAGGACCCTCAACCCTTCTCGAGAAGAAACATATGAAAACTCAACAAGCTGTTAAACTACCGGTTAATTGACATCCTTCACAGGATTCCAATATGATAACAAGGTGCCTAGATTGACGATCTACCTCACAGCATGAAAGTCTAAGGCAACTATGATTTCTGATTCAATTCGATACGCAAGGATGACAGGGAAACTAGGGGGATCTTTTCACAAAGGTCCTAATCCTAGCAATCTATCAACCTAGAAAAATCGACAACTTCGCAACTCACGGCTATTGAAATTGGTAGAACATCCAAAACAATTAATTACTTGATCACAACTCCTATGGATACCACGTCTAGCAACCATAAATTAATCAAAACACAAAGTCATTGATCTAACATGAACCTATAACTGAACGACATTCAACAAGGTACATGTGGAGTTTATAATCAATCATTCAACCAATCAAGAATGCGCATACACATTGAATCATAGAAATCAAGTCTTTACTTTGAATATCAAACCGCATACGAGTTCATACAACCGATTAAAGCAAGTCAAACCATCATGTATCAATCATAACCTAGGTAGTTCAATTGTTCTAGCTATCAATCATCATCCAAACAGAGACAAAAGAGAAATCAAAAGTACGAAACATGGATAGGGAAAGATTAAACGAAAGAAAACTAAAAACCGAATGATTAACACCCGAGGTTCTTTGATTCTCTTGCTCGGATCTTGTTCTTGGCCTTCCAAATGCTCCAAAATCGTCTCAAAAGTCTCTTTCAATCGTCTCCTGTCGTCTCCCTTAGGGTTTTCTTATAAAACCTTAAATAGTGATCTAGGGCAAAATTTTCTCGGTTGAGCAATCTTAGCGCGTCGCCAAAATAACCCTCAAAATCTTCGCTATGCGCTAAAAACAAAATAGTCGATTTCTGACGCGGGAATCTTGGCGCGTCTCTCAGATCCTATCATCATCTTGGCGACGCGCGAAGATAAGGATTTTCAAAATTCTTCCATTTGACCAAGCTTCTTCTGTTCCTTACCTCGCATGCTTGTTTATTCTTCAAAAATAAACCATTTACGCTCCTTGACCCACAAATACCTGCAAATACACAAATACTTAAATAGAAACCGAAAACTAATAAAAACAGGAAATAAAGACTAAAAATATATACAGAAATCGCATAGAAAACAGATGTGTTTTGCAACACATCAAATATACCCACACTTAAACTTTTTTCGTCCTTGAAAAAAAACTCTTGCAATGGAATCATAATTGGGAATTCAAGTTGATAATACATATCTTTTAATGATTTCTTTAGCAACTAACACAACAACTACGATTGCCGGTATTTTTGTCTACTTAAACCCAACCGCCGACTTATCAGACCCCCTTATGTGTTAAGCTTTAAGTTCCAGTGCAATTTTTTATTAAATCTCTGAGTCTCACACCTAGAAACTACAATCCAACCTAATTCCATCTCACGTGTTTCAAGACACAGGTTAAATCTAATAGATTTTTCCTACCACTGTACATACAAAAACTTATTGTATCAAGAATTTGACCTACATTTGGAATGATCGATGAATGCATGCTTTGAGATTTAGTTATTTTAACTGAACCTAACCTAGTAATTCTTCAATCAGGCTGCTACCCGACGTGTGGCACATAGGCTACAGCTCTAACAAGTTTAAACATTAAGATCCTGTCCTAGTGGTGTTTCAACCAAGTCGCCATCCCGAAGGGTAACACTTAGGTGGATCTTAATAACTTGATTCAACTCTTTTTTTTTTGAAACTATGGATGTATGGGGCACCACCGCATCTCGGATTTGTTCTCACAAAAAGAGAAGGGTGTGCCAGCTTTGTAAGAAAAAAATTCTTGATACATATCTGTTTTTGTATTTACAAAGGTATATATAACACTATATTGACAACTCAGTTATCTTGTCTCCCCTAAGGTGAGAACCCACAAGATTTCGTGATATTTTTAGTGTTTATTGATTAAACACACTAAGGAACCCTTTCAAAGTCGGCTGGGCCTACCAACACATCCTAAATCATATGTTTTTGTAACAAGATTGATTTCAAACCAAAATACCCAATTTTATCAATAAGTTTCCATTTGTTGCAAGAAAAATTTAATTCAAGGACTATATTTTATTTTTATTTTTATTTTTATTTTTTTCGTAGTTCCCATACCCACACTTAAAATGACACATTGTCCTCAATGTGGTTCGAGACGAACTAAAAGAAATTGAAAAGCAAATTAAAGAGGGAAAAAAATAATAAAAGATACGAGAAACGAAAGAAAAATGGAACAGACTCCCCTGATAATAAGACGATGTGCACGAGAGTCATGTCCCGGTATTCCAACTGCTAACACACGCTTCAAAAAGTGACACACAACATGCACCCGATGATAATCTCTAGCAACATAAGAGACAGATAAGAAGTAGGAATATAAAATCATAGAAACCACCCAACCGGTTCCCATACAATTTCCTATAATATATAAGTTAATGTACATATAATCATAATAAAACAAAAAAAAGATTAAGGGAAAAGTACAAGCATCCAAAATGAACCGGCCGTCAGTTCCACCACTGCTAGCTAACCCTGTATATCCTACGGCTCCTGATTCTCTGGAGCTCTTAAAGCCTCGGGAACTGTCATACCCTGGTGGATCATAAGTGCTCGAAGGGCGGCATCTGTCCTGTCCAATCTATCAAGAACCTGATCCCTCACATCATAAATCTGGTCATGTAAATCCTCAAGTGTGACAGGGACCGGTGGTCTATCCCGTAACGGATGCTGGGGGTGGGGGTGCGCAATGTGGGTGACGACCCTCTGACGCGCTGTGGGCGCCCCCATCTGTATGGCGTCTGCGGCGGCTGTCCCCGGAGGTGGCGGTACCAGTGGACCAAGACGTGTCTCCATCCACCGAATCGACTCATCGTAAGGTACTAACCCAGCTTTCCTCATCTCCACTAACCCAAATGGTATCGTCTCTGGACCCAATGTTAGTAAATGTCGAGGATACCGATCAAACACTCCTAATCGCTCGGCGATGCGCCTAATGTAGGGCCCCAAATCCAGTCTAGCTGTACCGCCACCCCGTCGTCCTCGATCCATAGATGAGACAAATACTGAAGCTAGGTTAGCCTCGCGACGGCTAACAATGCAATATAAGCAGAACAAATCCACCTGGTTACACTTCTCCCGACCGGACTTTCGTCCGATCAGAGTGCAAGCCAGGATCCTGTGGATATAGCGCGACACCGGATCACGAATAGAAGACTCGAGAATGGTAGAGCTAAAAGGTCCGTCGACAATCGACATCCAAAAATCTCGTAAGACAACATCTGAAACAACCGGCAGATGGCGCTGCCTTCCACTCCCTCGCAAAAGCTCTCTATACCCAGGGGAGGCAATCTCCTCATCAGTATAAAACCCAGTCAATCTAGCAAACTCCGGGATGCTCATCTCATAAACCTGACGACCTAATTCAAATGATACGGCGTTCGGCTCATCAAACATCTTAGGCTTGTGACGCCAAGTAGAATGGAACTCAACTGTCAGCTCTAAGTACTGAGGCCAATCACACGCTATGGCCGCCAACCAACGAGCACCAAACAGCTCCTCAATCCGAGCTCGCTGACCCAACTGATCCAGCAAATCCCAATCTATCTCGTGATGCTGTAGTAGCTCTAACTCCACGAACTTGTCACACTCGGCGAACTCGGCAGAATCAAGCTCAAACTGGAGAAGTATGTGTCGGCGAAGAACCCTGCGCTCCAGAGGTATCGGCTGTGTGTCTGCAGTTGGACGCTCCTCAGCGGCTCGATATCGTATCCTCCTCCTGCGTGACTCAGTGATGGGAATTGGTGCATCTGGTGGATCCCGGTGGCGTGGAACGGGGCCGCGACGGCGCTTTCCCGCCTGGGCACCGCTGGAAGATCCGTCGCCTGACATAGCAGCTTGCAATTGGAAAAAAAAATCAAAAGAGAAGTTAGTAACATAAGCAACCGAAAGAAAAGCTTGCAATCGCATAGCATTCTATTCGCGATTGCAAGTTTAAATGAAAGTATAATAAATAAAATAAAAATAAGAAAAATTGAAAAATTCGGGATACCCTGCCTGTAATAAACAATTCCAGAACACGCCCACCCGAATGGAGATTGAGTATGGGCGTACGTATTCTAAACCTGTAAAAAAAAGCAAGATAACCCCACGACCTGTCACTATACAAAAACAGAAACAGACGCACTAACTTGGCAATTGTCAAACATACCCACGCTTAGTTTCAAATTTCCCAGCTTGACAGAAAACCCATGATCAAAACCAAAACCACTAGTTAACTATCAAGTCAATACTCGCAAAACTAAGTCAAAGGGGATAACCGTCCGGTTCATAATGGTAATATATTTCACGATGGGCAAAAGAGCACGTATGACAATTGCAATTTAGTAACCAAACACAACTACCACTTGAACTGAAAGAAATGACTTAAAGCAATGCATAACACCACACAGAACCAGAACAGGGCAATCATAAAGAGAAAAATGAAATCACTAAGAAAACTTAGAAACATCAGGAAGTAAAAACAGAAATTAGTACCTTTTTGATGAGAGAAACACAATATGAGCAGAGGAACAATCTCAAGAAAAAATGGATTGCAAGTGAAACCGGGAAACCTTTGAATTCTTGGTGTGCTAAAATCACGGTTATGGTGGTGGGGGTTGGCTGACGATGGTGGCTGTCGGAGGGCTGTGCCGGCGGCGATGGTGATTGGAGGTCGGGGGTGGGGGTGTGGAGGTTTGGAGTGGCTGGTGAGAGTGTGCGGGTGTGGGGGTCGGTGGTGGGGATGTGGGCAGCGATGGTTAGCAGTGGCGGGTGGTGAAGTGGTGATACCGGTGGTGGTGATTTGGAGTGACCGGTGGTGGGGATTTTGCTCGGAGGGGAAAAAGGGTGGAGGGTTGGGGAAGAAATGAGCCCGATTTGGTTTTAAAATGGTTCTGGGGCATTTTGGCACGTCGCCAAAGCCCCTTCACCGTTTTAGCGTGGCGCCAAGACCATAAATTCAAGAAAGATATAAAGGTCTGGTGGATTTTGGCGCGTCGCCAAAATACCTACCTCATCTTAGCATGGTGCCAAGATTAAAAATTGCAGAAAGTTTTACCACGTTTCATGCCTTAGAAAAATTTTCATTCACAATTATTCTTAACCACTCTTTTAAAAAAAATTCCAACTACACAAGTATAAAAGCATACATACCTGGAACTTGAGATGTGTTTCTTCACCACGTGAGGTAATAAATTACTGCAAAAACAAATCAAACAAGCACGCAAACCGAAAAACAAACGAGAATGAAAAATAACTGAAAACTAGCAATACAAACTCTACACTCGACTGTTACCTCGAGAATTCTAAACACTCATCTTAGGAGGAATGTCGAGAGGAGTTTCCTCCGTCTCGCTCGGATCTAACGGTCCCCCGATGTAGTGTTTGAGTCTATGACCGTTCACCTTCCAGGTATTTCCATCCACATCATTTTGCAGCTCAATCGTACCGTATGGAAACACTTGTTTGACTGTATACGGTCCTGTCCACTTTGATTTGAGTTTTCCATTAAACAACTTCAAACGAGAGTTGTAAAGCAAAACCTTGTCGCCTTCCTTGAACTCTTTCATACCTTTCAACCGTCTGTCATGCATCGCCTTCGTCTTTTCCTTGATGCTCCATGATCTTGCATAAGCCGCATCCCGAAGTTTCTCTAATTCGGGAATTTGAAAGAACCTTTTTCTAGCTGCTTCGGTGAGATCAAGGTTTACCGCCTTAAGAGCCTAAAGTGCACGATGTTCTATCTCGACTGGGAGATGACACGCCTTACCATAAACAATCATGAATGGTGTGGTCCCTAATGGTGTTTTGTAGGCGGTTCTAAACGCCCACAGTGCATCATCGAGCTTTTCAGACCAGTCTTTCCGACTTTTTCCCACTGTTTTTTCTAGGATTCGCTTAACTCCTCGATTTGCATTCTCCACTTGACCGCTTGTTTGTGGATGATAAGCAGTGGATAAGCGATGAGTGACTCCGTAGCGTGCTAGTGACTTTTCCATGACGGAATTACAGAAGTGCATGCCACGGTCACTTATGAGTGCTTTGGGAGTACCGAATCGAGTGAATAACTTCTTCAAAAATCTCACCACCACTCGAGCATCGTTAGTGGGTAGAGCTTGGGCCTCTACCCACTTTGAGACATAATCAATAGCCACGAGGATGTACCGGTTCCCTTTCGAAACAGGGAATGGTCCCATGAAATCAATACCCCACACGTCGAAGACTTCAAGAACTTGAATGGGGTTCTGAGGCATTTCATCCTTGGATGAGATATTCCCAGTGCGTTGACAGGCGTCACACTGTTTAACGAATTCAAGAGCATCCTTCACCACCGAAGGCCAATAAAAACCATAATCAAATACCCTCTGCGCGGTGGTGTAATGACCGTGATGGCCCCCGGTTAAACCCTCATGACAGTGCTGAAGAATGCTGAGAACCTCCTCCCTACTCACACATCTCCTCAAAATTCTATCTCCACCTATCCGATATAGAAATGGATCATCCCAGATATACCTATTTGCATCCCGGAAGAATTTCTTCTTCTGTTGGGTTGTCATTCCCTCTACTACCACTCCATGAGCAAGGTAATTTGCCAGATCAGAGTACCATGGCATACCTTGCTTCTTCGCTTCTATGAAATCAACAGATTCGTGAGGGAATGTGTCACCAATCGCTTCCTTATGAATTTCCTCTCGATGTGAATCCTCTAATCTAGAGAGATGATCAGCCGCAGTGTTCTCTGCCCCTCTCTTATCTTTGATTTCAATGTCAAATTCAGAGAGCAAGAGAATCCATCGTATGAGATGGGGTTTTGCGTCTTTCTTTGTGAAAAGAAATCGCAAAGCAGCATGATCAGTGAAAACGGTGGTTTTACAGAGCACAAGATAGGAACGAAACTTATCGAAGGCAAAAACGACTGCTAAAAGTTCCTTCTCAGTGGTGGTGTAGTTCTCTTGCGCATCATTTAGAGTCTTACCGGCATAGTAGATTGGATGGAAGTGTTTGTCATGCCTTTGTCCTAAGACTTCCCCGACTGCATAATCGCTGGCATCACACATGAGCTCGAATGGTGATCTCCAGTCGGGGGAAACTAAAATGGGAGCACTCACTAGGCGTTCTTTCAGAAACTCAAATGCTTTAAAACATTCCTCATCAAAGACAAAAGAAACGTCCTTCTCAAGAAGGCGGGTCATGGGGCGAGTGATTTTGGAGAAATCCTTAATGAAACGCCTATAGAAGCCTGCATGACCAAGAAAACTGCGAACAGATTTGACACTGGTAGGCGGTGGAAGTTTACTAATGGTGTCAATCTTCGCTCTATCAACCTCAATACCATCTCTAGAGATTTTATGACCTAGCACTATCCCCTCAGTCACCATAAAGTGTCACTTTTCCCAATTCAAAATCAACTTTGTTTCTGTGCATCTTTTCAACATCCTCTCTAAGTTGAGCAAGCACTGGTCAAAGGAGCTACCGTAAACCGAAAAATCATCCATGAAAACCTCCATGGATGTCTTAATCATATCCTGAAAGATAGCTACCATGCATCGCTGGAATGTAGCTGGAGCATTGCATAACCCAAATGGCATGCGACGATATGCATAGGTGCCATAAGGGCATGTAAAGGTGGTCTTTTCCTGATCCTCCGGTGCAATGGGGATCTGGAAATACCCAGAAAAACCGTCTAGGAAACAGTAGAATTATTGCCCCGCTAAACGCTCCAACATCTGATCAATGAATGGGAGAGGAAAATGGTTTTTTCTGGTGGCATCATTTAACCTTCGGTAATCGATGCAGACTCGCCACCCAGTGACCATACGAGTAGGGATGAGCTAATTCTTCTCGTTTGTGACCACTGTCATCCCTCCCTTTTTAGGGACAACTTGAGTTGGACTCACCCAGGGAGAATCAGAGATGGGGTAGATCAGACCTGCATCCATGAGCTTGAGAACCTCATTCTTCATAACTTCTTGCATGTTCGGGTTCAGACGCCTTTGAGGTTGCACCACGGGTTTGTACTCATCCTCCATGAGTATACGGTGGGTGCAATAGGCGGGGCTTATACCCTGAATGTCAGAGAGTCTCCAAGCAATGGTCTGTTTGTGTGTTTTCAACACATCAATGAGCCTAGACTTCTCTTCCTCCGTCAGTTTGGATGAGATGATGATGGGCAAACTGGCACTCTCTCCTAAATAGGCATATTCTAGATGGGAAGGAAGAACCTTAAGCTCTAAAGGTGGTGGTGTCTCTAATGAAGGTTTCTTACTCTCCTCTCTAACTTCACTAATCTCTAATGCCTCGGGAAACAAAGGGGCTTCCTCCTCAAATTCATCTGGCTCCTCACTGTTCTCTCCAACTAAATCAACTCCGCATATGTAATCTAAACATCTGTCCACACACGAGATGAAGGAATTTATGAAGTAAACAGAATTGCATGGGGCACTAAAGTCATCCTGACCTCCCGGATGGTTCATGGACCTGATGATCTCAAAGGTGACATTTTCATCTCCTACGCTAAGAGTGATTTTACCATCAAAAACATCTATGACCGCCTTAGTGGTGCGCAAGAACGGGCGACCTAAGATGATGGGTACTCGCTCGTCAGCTTCCATGTCAAGGATCATAAAATTCACGGGGAAAACAAATTTATCTACTTTGACCAATAGGTTCTCTACAATACCCCGAGGATATTTGATCGATCGATCAGCAAGGGATAATGTCATGCGTGTTGGGATAAGTTCACCTAGGTCTAGCTTTTGATAAAGAGAATATGGCATCAAATTGATGCTAGCACCTAGATCAGCCAATGCGCGACTCTGCATGTCACTGCCAAAAACACATGGGATTGTGAAAACTCCCGGGTCTGTCAGTTTCTCAGGCAGTTTATTCAGAATTACTGCAGAGCATCCTGCTGTTAAAGGAATGTTCGAGAGCTCTCCCAAATTATCCTTCTTTCTCAGAAGGTCTTTCAGGAATGTAGCATATTTAGGCATATGCTGGAGAGCCTCAATGAATGGGAGATTGATTTTCAGCTGTTTGAACATATCAAGAAAATACCCATATTCCTTAGTGTATTTTTGATGCTTTAGACGAGCAGGATATGGGACATGACTGTGATTGATGATTGGGGAGGGTCTAACATCCCCAGACTTCTTTCCTACACTTGTCTCCTCTTGGGCCTCACTGTTAGATGGTGTACTTGCTGGGTCTAGCCTAGATTGCATCCTACCATGACAAGCCTCGAGTTCTATCTCCTCGTCAACCGGTTCTTCTTCCTCTTTGTTAACCGGTGACTTACCTAACACTCCACCTCTACCGCTACGAGTGGTAACTGCTTTCAGTTGGGCGTTCGGGTTCAGTTCAGTGTTACCCGGGAACTGACCTGGGGGTCGTTCATCTAAACGCCTAACAATGTCACCAACGGAACGCTGAAGATCTAAAAACGCGGACTGTTGATTTTTCAGAAGGATATCATGTTCTGAAAGAGTTTTTTGAGTGGCGGCATCCTTAGCAACTAACTGTGTCAACAAATCCTCTATCTTGCTCAAACTACTCCCACTATCACCACCCGAGCTACTCCCTGAATTCCTATTAGTGAACTGGCCCTACCCCTGGTTATGATTTTGATTTGATTGGAAACCAGAGGGATTTCCGGAAGAACGCCAATTGTTTTGATTATTGTTGTTTCTCCACCCCGAATTAAAATTATTCCCAAATGAGTTGGTTGGACCTCGGTTTGGACCTTTCACAAAATCTACTTGTTCCTGATGCAGCAAAGGACATTCTAAAGTGCCATGACCCCCCGACACATTTCACACCTGTCAACCTTAGCTTTTAACTCTTTCATCTCTCGTGTTAGGTTTTCCAAGGCAGCAGTCACATGAGTGTTCAAGGTGACTTGGTGAACGCCTTGTGACGACGAAGGTGTACTCGATGTAGGAATGGAATTCCTACTAACGGACCGTTGCTCGTACTCCGATTAAGCAAAGCTCTTAAACAGATCAAGGCATTCAGCTACACTCTTCTTCCCCATAAGGTGCCCTCCCGTAGAAGTATCAAAACGAGCCTTCGTTTCATAAGTGAGACCATTGTAGAATTTCTCTACAAGGGCCCAATCAGATAAACCATGCTGGGAGCATTTGCTAAGCAGGTTTTGGAACCGCTCCCAAGCAAGATAGTAAGGCTCATCTGGCTCCATACGAAATGAGTGGATCTGGTCACGGAGCCTGGATGCTTTGGCAGGTGGGAAATACTTGTTTAGAAACCCTTAACGAAGGGCTGGCCAAGTAGTGAAAGTCCCAGCAGGCTGCGAGTCAAGCCAAGTGGCGGCCTGTCCCGCCAGTGAGAAAGGAAACAACTGGAGAAAGATCGCATCATCATTGGCACCTTGAAGCTTGAAGGTACCACAGATGCGGGTCAGGCGTGCAATATGAGCAGGTGCATCCTCATCATCACACCCATGGAATTGGCATGAATTGGTGATAGCAGTCATGATGTAGGATGGGATTTGCCATGAGTTCTCATTACTAATTTGAGGACAAGTGATGGGAGAGTTTACCCCGGTGAACCCCTGTGTGGATTGCTGGTGAATGGTCCTACGATCAGCCATTTGTGGAACAGTGGGTTTTGGACTAGGAGGTGGGGAAATAGGTGGTATGGATGTGTGTGAAGAAGATTGTGTGGAGGAATCAGAAAAGGACAAGCTTGAAAAGGAAGTATGGACCTTTTCTGTGAGATCCTCAAATCCAAGCTTCTCTGAAATCGGATGCTCTGGTGGCGGTCCTTGTGAGCACAGATGCGGTTTGGGCATTCAACTGCAAGCAAAATAAGAATTGTAAAACAGAAAGAAAACCAAAAGGACTCAAATAGATATAAAAATAAAAAGACACGAAGCATAGATATAGAAAATAAATCCTATCAAATCTAATGTAGTTTAATTAAAATGATTAAAACTAACTCTAAAATAGACACTAAGTTAAACTCTATACTTTCTAAAACTAAACTACTAACCGGCAAGTGAACCGGTCGACTCTAGTATAGCTAAGTAAGTCCGGATATTGTACCCACGAGACTCTATTAATTACGTAACTAGACTCGATTTAACTTATCTACTAACCTGAATTAATTATTTTATATTTAAAGGGGGGAAATTTCTAACAGACTAAAGCAAAAGATCAAATAACCTTTTAACTAAAAATGTAAACAAAAAAAGAGATATAAACTGGTTCAAATGATGGTGAGAATACTACCTAGGTCAGATTTCTACATACGAGTGACCAGCTTCTCATCGGCAATGAAACTGTTGCGGGACCGGAAGCTTAGAATGCTAAACTTAAGAGAAACCTAAGGACCCTCAACCCTTCTCGAGAAGAAACCTATGGAAACTCAACAAGCTGTTAAACTACCGGTTAATTGACATCCTTCACAGGATTCCAATATGATAACAAGGTGCCTAGATTGACGATCTACCTCACAGCATGAAAGTCTAAGGCAACTATGATTTCTGATTCAATTCGATACGCAAGGATGACAGGGAAACTAGGGGGATCTTTTCACAAAGGTCCTAATCCTAGCAATCTATCAACCTAGAAAAATCGACAACTTCGCACCTCACGGCTATTGAAATTGGTAGAACATCCAAAACAATTAATTACTTGATCACAACTCCTATGGATACCACGTCTAGCAACCATAAATTAATCAAAACACAAAGTCATTGATCTAACATGAACCTATAACTGAACGACATTCAACAAGGTACATGTGGAGTTTATAATCAATCATTCAACCAATCAAGAATGCGCATACACATTGAATTATAGAAATCAAGTCTTTACTTTGAATATCAAACCGCATACGAGTTCATACAACCGATTAAAGCAAGTCAAACCATCATGTATCAATCATAACCTAGGTAGTTCAATTGTTCTAGCTATCAATCATCATCCAAACAGAGACAAAAGAGAAATCAAAAGTATGAAACATGGATAGGGAAAGATTAAACGAAAGAAAACTAAAACCGAATGATTAACACCCGAGGTTCTTTGATTCTCTTGCTTGGATCTTGTTCTTGGCCTTCCAAATGCTCCAAAATCGTCTCAAAAGTCTCTTTCAATCGTCTCCTGCCGTCTCCCTTAGGGTTTTCTTATAAAACCTTAAATAGTGATCTAGGGCAAAATTTTCTCGGTTGAGCAATCTTAGCGCGTCGCCAAAATAACCCCCAAAATCTTCGCTACGCGCTAAAAACAAAATAGTCGATTTCTGACGCGGGAATCTTGACGCGTCTCTCAGATCCTATCATCATCTTGGCGACGCGCCAAGATAAGGATTTTCAGAATTCTTCCATTTGACCAAGCTTCTTCCGTTCCTTAGCTCGCATGCTTGTTTATTCTTCAAAAATCAACCATTTACGCTCCTTGACCCACAAATACCTGCAAATACACAAATACGTAAATATAAACTGAAAACTAATAAAAACGGGAAATAAAGACTAAAAATATATATAGAAATCGCATGAAAAACAGATATGTTTTGCAACACATCAGTCGGTTATTTAATTATAGCCGAAGAATTTGGTCCTTAATTATTACAGAAGTTAGAATATGATTGGGGTGTGAACACAATGAATAAAAAATGATTTAAGTTACTACACATATAAGTTATACAAACACAAGTTGATGTTGTAACGAAAAGTTTTATAAAAGAAAAGGAGACTTGACTTCACTTTGAATCTCAAGTGGGTTCAACACTCCAGATATGCACTACTCATGCATCAGCTTACATTAAACAACTACATATTGGACTATTGGTATATTATGTATGGTTTTATATGCTCAAAGAACATTGAGGTAAGATAAAACATGCGTATGATAAGAGAAATTCAACCATATTTGTGTAGAGTTCCTGCACAACTTTACTACAATAAGAACAAAAATCGAGCTTTATTTTTTTAACAACGATTCTCAGATTTATAGGGTAAATTTATCATAATGTACACCAGACATGATATGAACTTCTAATCTCATTTAGTAAGATATACAATTTACCATCACGATGTCTCATTTGAAAAACTAAGTTATATTTCAAATGGTTTTATGGTTAATAGAAACCATCTTTACAAACTTTTTAAGATGAAAAAAATTTGATATTGAAAATTGTTTGTGTGAAAATATAAATGGTTATATTGGTATATTATATAGGATATAGATGTATTTTTTTATTTAAAATAGTAGGTTATATGTATTTTTTTATTTAAAATAGTAGGTTTTGTATATTTGTGATCAAACTGTCCAAATACCCGAATGATAAAAGAACTGGGGTAAGGGAGAGGTGATGTGTGGTGAAATCCCTCCACACTTTTTGCTTTTTGTTTGGCGCCACTAGCGGGGGTGATGTTGACTCACATCCCCTATAGCCACGTATATCATCACCGCCTAAGATGGCGACCAAACCATAAGACCATATGATGTACTTTTAAGCCCAATGTTTTCAAAACCGGACCGGAAAGCGAACCGGACGGCCTAGAGGTTCACTGGTCGGACTAGAGGTTCACTGGTCGGACCGGATTACGAACTGGATGACGTCATAAATATTTAAAAAAATATAAAAAAATTCCAAATATTTATATTAACGAACCGGTGTTCCTTAATCCAAAACAACATCCAAAATACATATCATTCAAGTAAACATAGTCCAAATTAACGAACCTGTGTTCCTTAATCCATATCCAATAATATTTTTCTATAAAAAAACAAAAAAAAAATATACCAAAAACCGGTTCAACCCGGTTCGCCGGTTCCGGTCGGACCGGTCAAACGCGCGAACCGGCCGGTTATGAAGAAAACGGTCTAAAACCAACGAACCGAACCGGCAAATGCACCGGATCCCGGTCGGACCGGTCGGACCGGCCGGTCCGGTCCGGTTTCGAAACCATTGCTTAAGCCCTTTCACTTTACATTAGTGTCACAACATATACTCACCCCTTTTCACTAAAACCCACTTATTGAAAGCAAAGAAATAGTCTCTTCTTTTTTTACTCCACCTCACTCATTAAAACCTAAAAAACCATCTTAAGAAACATAAAACATTCAAAAAACATGCCTTTCGCACCTCTCACGCCTGCTACTTTTTAACAGGTGAGTTGTTACACCCTTTATCACCTCGTCATGAGTGGTGTTTCACGGTCGTTAACTTGTCACATCAGCCTTCACGCCCTGGTCGTGAAAGCATACCCATATGTAGGAGTGGTCAACTGCTCAGTTAACAGTTTATTCGGTTTTGAAAATTTCTTGAGGCTAACAAACCGATATAGAAATAGGCGTAACGGGACCGAATTCAACCGTATAACCAATATATTTTGTTTATCCGGTTAGACCAGTTATCATTCGGTTTATTCAGATAATTAAACCGAATAACCAAAATTTTATGTAACTATAAACCGAACCGAAAACCGAATTCACAATACGAATACTGTTAGTAACCGAATCGAAAACCAAAATCACAATTATGTTCGATTTTTTGGGTTGCAGATGCAGTTCAGTTTTCGGTTATTTTCGACCCATACCCATCTACCTAGCATGTTGTTTAGAAATAACAACAGACATCCTTCTCTTATTTTCCCTCATCTCTCTCTTTTTTCTCGCAGCCCGTGTACAAACATTTATAAAAGAGTTAAATGCAATTTACATCCCTGAGGTTTTATATAAATTGCGATTTGAATCCAAAAGTTTAAATTTTGCCATTTGCATCCAAAAGTTTCACAAAAAATGTCATTTGAATCCACTTAACTATTTCTAAATTACGCCGTTAGGTTTTTCCATTAAGTTTTCTAAATTAGAGATATTTTAGTCAAAACAATTATAAAATAAAAAATCAACTCCACGTGTTAAGTTTTAAGCGTTCAGTCTCATTTGATAATCACCATTGCGATTTTAATTTACGAGGAATGATGGTTATCATTTCTTTCATTTAATCAAGAAAGTTATCTATGGACATCATATTAGATAAAATAAAATATAAGTATAACTAACTAAGAGCGATTCATTTCTAGCTTTATAAGACATAAAAACAAAACTATATATAAATAAACAAACAAGTCATATAATGTAAATTATTTGAATTATAACAATAAAAGACAAATTATCATAAAAGTATAAAAACAATTTATAGAATAACATTAACTGCCCATGAATAATAATCATAAAACACCAATCATCGTAATCATAATTAAGCTTCAAACCAAAGAAATTTATGATTAATTAACAAAACGGGTAAAAGTAACACAATTACTAAACCAAAATACATTAAAAAGACAAATAATAGAATAAGATTATAGAGTCATATCATAACTACAATTATCAAAAGAGGCTAAACATATAAAAACCCTCATATTAGTTGGTTTTTTATTTTGTAATTTGTTTTAATTAAAATAACTCTCATGTTGAAAACTTAACGAAAAAAGTTAACTGTATTAGTTAGGTGTAGGCAAATAGATTCAAATAGCAATTTTAATGAAACATTTGAATGCAAATAATAATATTTTAAACTTTTAAATTCAAATAATAATTTTTATGAAACTTTAGAGGTGCAAAACGCATAACTCTATTATTAAAAAACAGGCCTCTTATTCTCTCTCTTTTTCACATCAGCCTCGTTATGCATATATTTTGTCGGTTTCATTATTTTTCAATGAAAACGCGTGTTATAAAACTAGTTCATAAATACAAAAACTGAGAACTTTCGGACTAACGGTACCCAATCCATCTTCTCTCTCTAATCACGGGACTCTATTATCATCTCCTCACCTTTACTCTCTCAATAACTTCACAAATAATTTCTTCTTCTTCTTCTTCAACAATGGCGGAATC
Organism: Flaveria linearis; assembly: GCA_024085815.1. Classification (NCBI taxonomy): domain Eukaryota; kingdom Viridiplantae; phylum Streptophyta; class Magnoliopsida; order Asterales; family Asteraceae; genus Flaveria; species Flaveria linearis. The sequence goes on along the minus strand of CM044007.1, from coordinate 70,728,585 downwards.
AACAAAATATATGCCCGTTAATGGCGGAACTGTAGTATCAGAATTCAAGTTCACCAAGATATTCACCCTCAGAACCAAAAGAACTAGGGCTTTTGCCTGTGTTTTCATCGCTGTATTCGTCGCTTTCACCGTGTTTTTAGCCTTCAATCCCTCACAAAACCCTTCATCCCCATGGTTCAGTAACATCTTCACCGGTTCAAGCTTTAGGATCCCCGGTAGGACTGCAAATGCGCAAGCGAACAGTACAGTTACTTCTTCTTCGTCTGATTCTAGTGGTGGTGTTAGATCTCATTTTTCTTCGATTTATTCTTACTTTTTCCCTTCGAATTCCTCACAATCGACTCTGAATTCCACGGCTTCTAGTTATGATTCGAACGTTACTGTTTCTGGATCTAGAAATGCAAATAATGAACCACCGACAGTGAAGAATGATCCGCCTGTTGCCCGAAATCGAACTCGAATTGAAGGTTTCAAGCCAAATCAGACGATGAATTCGTCTCCTCCGTTTCAATCTGCTGCAAAGAAGACGAATCAAACGAAGACGATACAGGAAGCTGTTAGAAATGCTACTGGAAGTGGTGATAGAAGTGGGAATTCGAGTTCTTCTGTGGTGAATAAAGGGGTGAATAATCAGGGGATTGGTGATTTGGTGAGGAGTTTGTTGAATTGCAATCTGTTTGATGGAAATTGGGTGAGGGATGAATCGTATCCGCTGTATAAACCTGGGTCATGTTCGTTGATTGATGAGCAGTTTAATTGTTTCGTGAATGGTAGACCTGATAAAGGGTTTCAGATGCTTAAATGGAAGCCTAAAGCTTGCACTTTACCAAGGTATGTTGGGCTAAAACCCCCAATTTCAACTTTTTTACCATTTAGAAGCTCATTAAATGATGTAATTGACTTCACATACAATTAATGATCATTGTTGGTATATGTGTTGATTGGTGTTCTTCATTCCAATTATTGCTCGTTGTTATTAGATTTTGATCTTCTTGGTGCTATCATAGATTCATAGTGATTTCGTTGATGTAATGATGTTCTATTGAACTGTTTGTAACTATGTAGGTTGGATGGAAAACATATGTTGCAATTGTTAAAGGGGAAACGATTAGTTTTTGTTGGCGATTCTTTAAATAGAAATATGTGGGAATCATTAGTTTGTATATTGAGGAATTCCGTAAAAGATCAGTCAAAAGTTTATGAAGCATCAGGCAGACACCATTTTAGATCAGAACCGTCTTATTCGTTTGTATTCAAGGTAAATTTAGTATAATGTCTTTATTATCTTTGAATTGTGAGTGTAATGTGGTTAATTGCTCCGAATTTGCTTAATTTTCTTTGTTTTGAAATGGTAGGATTACAATTGTACAGTTGAGTTCTTTGTAGCTCCATTCATAGTTAGAGAATCTGTAACAAAAGACAAAGATGGAACAAAGAAGGAGACCCTTCGGCTTGATTTGATTGGAACTTCAGCCGATCAATACAAAACTGCCGACATTGTGGTCTTCAACACAGGCCATTGGTGGACTCATGAAAAAACCGCCAAAGGGTATTAAAATAGTCTTGATTTTGATGTATAATAAAGGAATTGTTTTTCCTTTTTGTTTATCATGTTCCTTAGAATACAATGATAAATTTGCAGGAAAGACTATTATCAAGAAGGTAGCCATGTATATGGTGAGCTTAATGTTTTAGAGGCGTTTCGGAAAGCCATGACAACATGGGCGAGATGGGTTGATGCCAATATAAATCCTAGCAAAACATTGGTCTTTTTCCGTGGTTATTCTGCTTCACATTTCAGGTAAATGACATTAATTTTATATAGACAGCAAAACACATAGGTTGGGTAAGGTTGGGTTTGGGCCAAAAGGGGTAATTGCATGTGTGCACCATAATGGGTTGCGTTAACCTCCAATTGGGCAACGTAGTGGTAAGTTTGAGTCCTTTAGTAGAGGTCTCGGATTTGTATCCAGCTTTCACTGGTTTTCTGCCTTTTATAACCCCTTGAAGGTCATGTGCCCAACCTAACCTATACTCAAATTTGTGAATGATGAAATTACAATAAATGTTGTTATAAAAACTATATTATTAAGACTAATATAGTTACTTTTAGATAAACTGGTTTAGGATGTTGCAAGCATTTGATATTTAGACGACTTTTACCCTACTTAACTATTTTTAGTTTTAACTAATTACAATCTTTTCGCCATTTTATCCTCTACCAACAAACTAGAACCCAAAACGACCTCTTTATATGTAAATAGATTGACTGAATGAAATCATCTTGTTACCTTCAATCTCTATGGCAAAACAGCAGTAAAACATTGTAAATTTCAATCAATAATGCTGGAAATTGGAAACCACTCTGAACTCTGGCCTTGTTTTTATGACAGAGGAGGGCAGTGGAATTCTGGAGGGCAATGTGACAACGAAGTCGAGCCTATAAAAAACACAACCTATCTATCACCGTATCCCGACAAGATGAGGGTCTTAGAAAAGATTTTAAGAAATATGAAAACCCGAGTTTCTTATCTGAATATCACGAGACTGACGGATTTTAGAAAAGACGGGCACCCGTCAATATACAGAAAGCAGCATTACTCAGAGGCAGAAAGAAGATCACCCTTACATTTTCAAGATTGCAGTCATTGGTGTCTTCCTGGTGTACCAGATTCTTGGAATGAGATTTTGTATGCTGAGCTTTTGGCAAAACAATACCAAAATCAACAGCAAAAGAACTAGATAAAAAGAAAAAGATAAACGCGGTATGGGTCGGGTCAAGGCGAGTTGAGTTGACTCGACTAGACATGAGCCGAGTTGTGTAGAGTTGAGTTGCATCAGATTTATTGATCTCAGAAATGTGAATTACCCCCTTATTTTTGTTCCCTTTGGGAATGTATAAACAAATAAGCAGATGATCCAAGAAGAATAGTTTTTATTTTTTATATGATTTGTTATATATATATATTTTTTATTTTTATATTAAAAGAGAACCGCATTCAAAGTATGCGGTCAGTTGGTGTTTCTCGGAGAGACGAAAAGAGTGTTAAATTATACTGTTTTTGTAAAGTAGGAGTTAGAGTTTTTAAATAATCGACAAGTGACCATTATAAAATTAGAAAAAAAAGCATTTTTTTTTATCTTAAAGCATTAGTTCAGTAATCAGTATCTACCACAAGTTCACTTAGGCCACCGGCGGACGTTATTTTTTTTCCGTATGAGACATCATCATCACACTAGCTTTTAGTATATTTCCTAGTAGTTTCCCATTTTACATGTTGTCATATTAGTTTTTTCTCCTTTTTTTTATCTTTTACAATTTATTCTCTTTTTTTTATTTGTATTTACATGTTAACTTTTGTAACTAAATCAAATACATTAAAAAATAAACAACTTTATTGATTGAAAAAAGGCAGATTGGATTATCAATACTATTTGTTTGACCGATAATACTCAAAACTTCTATTTTTGTTGTCCATAATGATCCTAGTAACATAGTTTTCATTGATTTCACTCAAGTTTCACTTGATTTTTACTTAATTTCTTTGTATGTTTGCCTATTTCATTCACAATTATCACCATGAGCAAAATCAAGCGAAAATTAAGTGTAAATCAACGAATGATTATATGGTTAGGATTGCCCTTGCCAACATAAATACAAGTTACGATTATTATCGGCCAAACTGATTGTATGAATTATTATCGGTTAATAGGTCATAGTTTAGATTATTAAAATCAATTTTGCCTTAAAAAATACATTGTTAAAAATAAAACTAACATCTAGAAAAATAGAAAAATACATAAATAAAATAACATCTGGTACGGAAACTCTCATCCCCAACTTTATGCCCTTCCCACTTTTGTTGAGAAACAACTTTCAATATCGGTACATAATACGCCGAAAGATCTTTTAAAATAAATTCCGCCTTTTGTTGTTAGCACATTAATCCAACACGAACTTATTGTTCTTTGCGCTTTTGTTGGTTCCTTCCTTATTTTTATCCTCCTCCGACACATCTTTTCCTTTGTTCGACGGAGAAAGTATTTTTTCACTAGAATCGGAAGCTTCACGCCGATATACTCAAAAATACTATGAATACGTTTATGACATCAGAAAGTGTAGATCTTGCAACATATTAAATGATATGTATTGGTAGTAGTTGGAAGACAGTTGCAATTGCATGTAATATGCTAAAGTGTCAAACGAGAGAGTTTGTTAAGAATGTGGTTGTGAGGTTTGATTTTTTTTACTAGGCTTTCGAAATTGTTGTGTAGTTTTTTAGCCAAGTGGGATGATAAATCCATGAATAAAAATTTAGAGATTATTTTTTAGAAAGTGATTTAAAGTAGAGATGGTGTGCGCTGTATTTATAATGTTAAAAAATTAATTCATTTAAATTGCAACGGTCGAAAATTGATAGGGTTGTGCACGGGTAAATTCCAGTAAATGTTTACTGGGTAGTGAGACCACAAACCCAATGGCGTGATTGTTAAAAATTGTAATTCATTATCCAAATATATTTGTATTAGTTATATTATTTCATATTCTAAAAATACTTTGTATTAATTTGTTTTGTTTTGTTTTAATATGTGTATGTGTGGGCTGAGATGGACCTGGGCTGAGATGATTTGGGCTGAGATGGACCCGGGCTGAGATGGACCCGGGCTGAGATGGACCCGGGCTACAGCTGGACAGAAGATGGATCAGGGTTTATGTGTTGCGGTGTACTAGTATATGTATCATGTACTTGATTAAAGTCATTTATTCATCACTTGTATCTCTCATCTTTTTCACACACATACACACGTGTTCTCTAGAGAGTTCTTTGTGTTCTTCATTAGGGTTTCATCAAGTTGATGAAATCTGTTTGTATTCTTGCTGTATTCGTTTAGTAGAAAGGTCATCACAATGATGATCTAATACTCATCGTTCTTTGTTGTAAACGATTTGTTTGAGTTCACTCAGATTATCAAGTTTTGTTTTCATCTTCGTGACATGGTATCAGAGCCGAAGGCTCAGATCTACAGTCGCGCTTGATTCTTGGTAATCATCTTCCGCTGCAAAGTTGAATCTCTATTTCTTGCATTAGGGTTTCGTATTTTTTGTGGATACTATCTGCACATGCTAGAGGAAGACGCTTTGAAACTTCATTTCTGGCCCTAAAAAGGATGGAACCACTGCCGACTATCGGCGACACAGAGCGGAACCCTCTGTCTTCTATCTTGACTCTGTAACCCTAAGTGAAGGTTATAGTAGTCGAGATCTGTCTACCGAAGTACCCTGAAAAAGGGAATTTCACTGTGAGATCTTTCTAACCTTATCTTCTTCTTACAGTTTTGTTCATAATTTTTAGGCATTCTTGTCCGGGTTAGGAGTACCGGAAATCTGATTAACAGGGAGAGCCACCACCCTGTATTTTGTGTTGCATACATCGCTTGTCTCTGTGCATCACTTGTGTGGTTCGCATTTTTTGTGTGTATTGCATTATACCGACTATCTTTAAACAGTCCGGTATTCTGTGCGTGTGCTTGTCTGCTCTCATTCTACTGTGTGAAAGAATAAAATGGAACAAGAAACACCCGCACAAACACCTATAACAACTTTAACAACTACTCTAGTAAGTAAACTAGACGCTAGTGATCCACTGTATCTTCACTCTAGTGACTCATGCGTTCTCACTATTGTAAACGTAAAGCTTAAGGGAACAGAAAACTACACAATATGGGCTAATGCTATGAAATTAGCATTACAAGTTAAAATAAGACTGGATTTGTGGATGGAACATGCAAAAAATCAACAGAAAATGATATATTGGCTGGGCGGTGGGAAAGATGTAATTCTATAGTGTTAACTTGGATCTTAAACTCCATATCAGAAGAATTATATGTAGGTCAAGTATTCTTTAAGCTAGCCTCTGAAGTATGGAATGATTTAAAAGAAACTTATGATAAAATAGATGGTTCGGTTGTCTTTAATCTCTACCAGAAAATAAACTCAATATCTCAAAATGGAAGTAGTGTCTCTGAATATTACCACAAATTAAATACTATGTGGAAACAAATGGATAACATACTGCAACTTCCATCATGCACCTATAAAGCATCAAAAGAGTTCAACAACTTTAACCATCTTATTAAACTCATGCAGTTCCTTATGGGACTTGATGACATATATCAACCTGTACGAACTAGCCTTCTAACAAGAGATGAATTACCTTCTGTTAAAACTGCCTTCTCTATAGTTTCTAGAGAGGAATCCCATAGAAATTCAAACCAAACAATAAAAAACTCAACTCAAAATTTGGGATTTACCTCAAAATCAACTCATAACTTTGACAGAAAAAGAAACAACAAGCCACCAAACCCTAATCTGAAATGTTCACATTGTAATAAAATAGGACATACTGTTGATAAATATTTTGAAATTGTTGGATATCCACAAGGAAATAAACCAAGAAACAACTCTTATCCTGCTCAAAGTTCTAAAACTTCAAATCAAAGTTGTGCATCCCCTAGCAAAACTAACTCTACATCTGAATCTCAAGTGACAGCTTTAACAGCTGATCAAATATCAAAATTGCTAGGTCTCTTGAATGAAAAAACTGAGCAGTACTCATCAAATCTGAGTGGTAATAACTCTATGTACTCACCCCTATTAAATAAACGGGCATATAACTTCTCATTAGGACATCCCACAAAAGGACATCCTGGTTGGGTTGTTGATTCTGGGGCTAACCAACACATGGTTATGAATGATAATGATATATTTAATCCAATAAATGTTACTAGCCTAAATATAAGTGTAAAACATCCTAATGGTACAAGTGCATCTGTCACTAAGATAGGAAATGTAAAACTAAATAAACACATCATCTTACAAGATGTGTTTGTTGTCCCAGAATATTATGTAAATCTCATTTCAGTTCATAAACTGGCTCGAGACAGTAAACTTCTAGTAACATTTGATGAACACAAATGTCTTATCCAGGATTCACTCACAAAGAGCACCCTGGCGACTGGTAGCCAGTTTGATGGCCTATATTTCTGTGGTGAGACTCAATCTCCTCAGAATATTTGTTTTAATAGCTTGGAGTCTTATAACCTTTGGCACATAAGATTAGGGCATCCATCTGATCAAGTCTTAAAAGTTATAAAAACCGATTTAAATATAAAAACCCCAATTGAATCATTACCCTGTGACACCTGTCAAAAGGCAAAACAACATAGAGAACCTTTTCCCTTAAGTGATCATGTGTCAAAAGAAGTTGGAGATCTGATTCATTTAGATGTATGGGGTCTTTATAAAGTGCCAAGTCAGGAAGGGTTTAGATACTTCTTAACCATAGTTGATGATTATTCCAGAGCAGTCTGGGTATATCTAATGAATAATAAAGGAGAAGTATTTGAAAACCTTGAAAGTTACTTTAGAATTCTACAAAATCAATTTAACAAAACAATTAAAATACTTCAGAGTGATAACGGATCTGAATATATTAATCAGAAAATGATATCCTTTATTAAAAATAATGGAATAATTCATCAAACCTCCTGTACTTACACACCCCAACAAAATGGTATTGTTGAAAGAAAACATAGGCACCTCCTAAATGTATCTAGATCTCTATTATTCCAAAGTGGTATACGACTTAAATTCTGGTCTGAATGTGTTCTAACTGCTGGTTATCTAATTAACAGGATCCCTTCATCCGTACTGAATGGGAAAACTCCTTATGAACTTATGTTTGGCTTTAAACCCTCTCTATCGTATTTAAAATCATTTGGCTGTTTGTGTTACTGTACAGTGTTAAATAAAACACATAAATTTGAAAGTAATGCACAAAAATGTGTTTTCATTGGATACTCAAATAAAAAAAAGGGTTATAAACTTTAGTCACTTGATCAAAAAACTGTTCTGTTCTCTAGAGATGTTAAATTTTATGAACATATCTTCCTTTTTAAAAATTATTCATCTCTAGCTGATACGAACTCAATTGTGGATCAAAATTTAGATCATACAAATTTTTTGATTTTATAAACACAAGCAGTCCTGATACTTATCCTGATGATGAAGAGGGGGTACATGGTGATAGTTCTAATCTCTGTCAGCAAACTAGTTCCACTGCCAAGAATGTGAGGGAGGCTAATGAGCAACCACATTCTCTTGGTGATGAAACTAGTAGGGCAGATTCAGTAGAGGAACAAAATGATAACACCGTCCCATCTGAGGGAATGATTTCAATACCTATACCTAATAACATAAGGAGGTCAACTAGAAATACCAAATTGCCAAGCAGCTTAAATGATTTTGTTGTTAAGGGAAAGGTTAAATATGGTCTAGAAAAAGTGTTAAACTATTCTAACCTTTCTCATGACAACTACTGTTTTATTATAAGTTTAAATAAAAGTATTGAACCTAAGACATATAACCAAGCAGCTAAAGATAAAAACTGGATAAATGCAATGAATGAAGAAATGGAAGCTCTAAATAGAAATCACATTTGGGAATTAGTTGAGTGTCCTAAAGATAGAAAACCCATAGGATGCAAATGGGTCTATAAAATCAAATATAAGTCAACTGGTGAAATTGAACGATTTAAAGCTCGATTAGTTGCAAAAGGATATAATCAGAAAGAGGGAATCGATTTTGATGAAACATTTACACTGGTTGCCAAAATGGTAACTATTAGATGTGTTGTGTGTTTGGCAGTCCAAAGACTGGCCTCTTTTTCAGCTTGACATAAACAATGCATTCTTATATGGTGCGTTAAATGAGGATGTTTATATGTCCCTACCTGAGGGATATTTTTCAAAACTGACACTCGAGTATGCAAACTAACCAAATCTCTTCATGGGCTTAAACAAGCTCCTCGTATGTGGAATGAGAAATTAGTGAGTGCTTTAACTGAGTTTGGTTTTGAACAAAGTAAAAGTGATATACGGTCTAACAATTCTGGTATTGTAGTATTACTTGTATATATTGATGATATAATTGTTACTGGTAATAATATAAATGAGATATATTATATAAAGAAACTTTTACATACAAAGTTCCTAATAAAAGATCTTGGAGAACTGAAACATTTTTTAAAGATAGAAGTTATTAGAACAAATAATGGTCTTTTGTCTTTCTCAAAGGAAATATTGTGTGGAACTTCTTACTGAATTTGGTATGTCTGCTTGCAAACCTGTTAGTACTCCATTAGAACAACATCATGTAGTTACTAACATGTGTAGCAAGGATGACAACATTCTTGAGAATGTGTCTGAGTATCAAAAGTTGATAGGTAAATTAATTTACTTATCTCATACAAGACCAGACATATCTTATTCGGTACAGCTTTTAAGTCAATATATACATAGTTCAACAATGTCTCATTTTAAGCTAGGCCTTAGACTATTGCGCTACTTAAAGAATAATCCTGGTAAAGGGTTGTTTTTTCAGAAGAGTAGTAGTTTGTCCATCACTGCATATGCTGACTCTGATTGGGGGAAGTGTTTGCAGTCTCGTAGATCAGTAACTGGGTACTGTATTTTTCTAGGAAGTTCATTAGTTTCCTGGAAAAGTAAGAAACAGTCCACAGTTTCTAGATCCTCTGCCGAGGCAGAGTACAGAGCAATGTGTGCAGCAACTTGTGAAGTTTTGTGGTAGTCTAATGTGCTTAAAGAGTTAAAAGTTTCTGTTTCCTCTCTAATACAGTTGTTTTGTGATAGTAATGCAGCAGTTTCTATTGTTGCTAATCCTGCATTTCATGAACGAACGAAGCATTTTGAAATTGATTTATTTTTCCTTCGTGAAAAAATTACTGCTGGTGTAATCAGCACAGTTGGCTTGTCATCTGCTGATTAGCCGGCTGATATTTTTACAAAGGGTTTGTTTCCACGATAACATGAAGTTTTGTGTGATAAACTAAAGCTTTTTGATGCATTTGGATAATGAAATTATGGTGGGGTGTTAAAAATTGTAGTTCATTATCCAAATATATTTGTATTAGTTATATTATTTCATATTCTAAAAATACTTTGTATTAATTTGTTTTGTTTTGTTTTAATATGTGTATGTGTGGGCTGAGATGGACCTGGGCTGAGATGATTTGGGCTGAGATGGACCTGGGCTACAGCTGGACAGAAGATGGATTAGGGTTTATGTGCTGCGGTGTACGAGTATATGTATCATGTACTTGATTAAAGTCATTTATTCATCACTTGTATCTCTCATCTTTTTCACATACATACACATGTTTTCTCTAGAGAGTTCTTTGTATTCTTCATTAGGGTTTCATCGAGTTGATGAAATCTGTTTTTATTCTTGCTGTATTCGTTTAGTAGAAAGGTCATCACAATGATGATCTAATTCTCAGCGTTCTTTGTTGTAAACGATTTGTTTGAGTTCACTCAGATTATTAAGTTTTGTTTTCATCTTCGTGACAGTGATGTTACTGCTTGACCTGCATTGTCGCATTGCCGCGACATCGTATGCAAAGTGATGACATATAAATTACAATAGAGCCTACTCGTTTCCAAATTCAATTTACGTCAATAAGTAGAGTGACTCGAGTTTGAACCGTTTAATGAAAACATATTATTTTTGACCAGACTTTTTTTTCAAAAAAATATTATGTTGAAACATAGACTTACAATCACTCTAATTTGTTTGCGAACTAAATTTACATCGAAATGTAGAGTAAATAAAAATATATTATATTTGACTCAACACGTTTACAAACAAAACTTACATCGAAACGTATAACAACCCTAAGCGTACATAAAAAAAATCACGAAAACATTTTATATTTGACCCAACAATCTCTAAACAAAACTATGTCAAAACGTAGTATGTCGGAATGTTGATAGTGTAAACACATATATAAAGTCAAACATGTAAACATATTATATTTGACCCGTAATTTTTTATTACAACATAAACGGACTCGAATTTATATTGTACAGACTCAGAACTTTAGAAACTTAAAGGGGTTAAATTAACATGTTTATAAAGGTTTTAAAAAAGTCGGGGGGGGGGGGGGGGGTTTGAAAGTCTCAAAATCTAAAGTTGACGGGAAGTAAGTGGGAAAACCCACCGACCTTTACTTTTAAGTTATAGTTAATATAGAACGTGTCTTGTGTAACAGTTAGTCTAATTCATTCCGACTATCAAATTAGCAAAAGGTACCTTAATGCTTAATCATGATTATTTAAACTTTGTGGTATCAGGATTCATTTGCCGAAGAATTTTCTTTATGATTTGTGATTAATTAATGTACGTAATTTGTGGATGATTTGAAGAACATTGGTTGGCATGTATAATTTCTTTATTAGGAAGTAATATCTCGGATTATACATGTCCTAATGGGATAATTTTTACGTTCACATTTTTTGGTCATTGATAAGGAAATAGTACCAAGCTATATGCTATTTAAAATATTCCTTAAAACTGCCTGCGTAAAGTAATCGTTGAAAAACACTTATATAATTGAAAAACAGATTATGAAAAACAATAAAATTATGCACTAAAAAAACCTAGTTCAAGAAAGATGAGCTTAATTATAGAATGCAGAAAGAAAACAATGCATATATCCCATATAATCTCTATTTATGTACATATTCATAATCCAACTATAACAAATTTAAATTAATGTACGTCCAAAAGCTTTAGTTTTTCATAATCAGTACCATAAACATCTAGCTATAGATAGAAATTGCATCTTACACTAAGCAACTATAATGTTTTAAACCTGCGTTTTATGACGGGAGGAATGTGGCAATAGATGTGTCAATGGAGAAAGAAAGCCATGCATGACTTGTTATACTTGGTAACTTAGCTATGATGAGGTGCCAAATCAAGAGAACCATTGACTATTGTCATAGATAAATCGCAAACATAAATTTCAAATCGAAAGCAACCCGTCTACATATTCAATCTTGTAATCAATTTAACATGAAAATCAACTCAGATAGAGGGAACTAAAATAGGAAAATCTAACTAAATTTAGCAGGGAACAAAAAACAATAATTTATTATTGGAAATGCGAATAAGCGGATTCTTATCAGAACGAAGCAACTAATGCAAAGTAAATTCATCTTGGGGGCTTACATCAAGAACATGTATTATTTCATGGGCGTGATCAGGGGGCGTGATAGTTGTTTCCCTGTTTCCTTAAAAGGTTCAAGTCGCTTGAGTCTGCTCACTTGCTGCCACATGTGCATAACATAAGATAAAGTCAGAATGAGATCAAACAGAAGAAACATACAACGATAATATAGTTTAGCATAATGATGTTCGGTATATGATTACTATTGACATTAGTTAACTCTATGGAACCTTTTGCAAATGTTTTCCAATATATAGCGAAAAGACTATGATAAGTAATTAATGAGATGTTATTTTGATTTTTGTCAAAACATAGAAAACCATTAAGGATAAAATAGTCAAACATTGTGACATTTTCATGGGAGAGGCCATCACCGCTCCTAGACCAACACCGACTTCAACCTGCATCTAAAAGCTAAAAAAGATCAATGCTTTATTTAAAAAATACTTAAGAATGATTCTAAAGTTGTATATATAACAAAAGGCTTATGTTCTTATATTGTGTATTGTATAATAACAACCAACTTTCATGGATGTTGAATAGCTTTTACATAACCAAAACTTAATCCGAAGATACAAACAAATTAATCAAGACCATGATTTCTAATAATACTAAAATGAAGATGGTTACCCGGGTAGCAAACTTCCATTTCTTCCTACCAATCGTGATATGTTTTATCTTTAATTCCACGCCTATATAAATGGCAAACAATGATCAGAACTAGCTAACAACTTATATAACATCAAGAAAAATGCAACTAAAAAAACGATTTGACTAACCAATTACAAGAGGCATTGTCCTTATCATTTGAAAAGCATTGGTTACTTCATTAATAACATCTAGATCGGGATTGGAAGCATGAGCATCTGGCATTAATTAGCTTTTGATAAGGATTATGGGATTGTTCAAATTGATGTATCTGCACTAACTAAGACAGGCCGGGTTATTCTTATTTATTATTCTTATTTATATAAGTGATGTGTGGATTGCTATTGAAAAAGTGTGAACACGTAAAGATCTTCGGGTAAGTCATGGTCAACATTTTGAACATTCTCGTCAACTGTTTGTACATTCTCGTTCAACGGTAGATCCCATATTTTTCGATGATTAACTTGCTCGACGACCCATCGGTTGTTATTGTTTTGGTTTCCTCGAGAAGGTTCTTGGATGTAGAACACTTGTTTGGTCTGCGAAGCAAATATGAGTTGATCTTCTTTGTCCCATTCTTGATCAGTGTTGATACTTGTGATATTATTTTCAAATCTAACACCCCATCGAGTATCGTACCACTTGCACCGAAAGAGGACAGTTGAATAACCATTTGGATAATGCATCTCAATAATCTCTTCTAATTGACCATAATACTTCTCACTATTTTCTCCTTCCACTAACACACCAGAGTTTTGTGTTGTACGCCGTGCATCACTGTCAAGTACCATAAACCTAACACCGTTGACTATACACGCGGTGTAAGTAAAGACATTTATACTCGCACCCATGGAAATAGAATACAACTCTGAGTGAAATTCTGGAGAATTTTAAACAACTAATTAAACCATAACAACAACTTGATCACAAACTATAACTACCGACTAACCATATATAAATCAATTAATTATTAACCAACTAAACAACTAATTTTTAATCAACTACATTGCAAATACCCAAATTTATTCCATTCAAACCTACGAAATACACAAATACAACTCAATTTCACATAAAATCCAACTATATTCAATTCATTATCCTTAATTTCACATAAAATCTAGCCAAAATTGAGACAAAAAACAGTTAATGTTACACACGAACCAAAATCTAAGAAAAGAAAACCAAAAAATTACCTTCAAAAACAGATCTAGCGGCGACAGTGAAGTAGCAACAGCGGCGACGATCGCGAGGCAGCAGCTGAAGGGGGCCGGTGAAGGGTGGTCGGCGATGGATAATAGCAGATCGATGGGTGGTCAGTGTTGGGGATGAGATCGAGGCCGACGGAGATGAGATCGAGGCCGACGGAGAGCAGATCGACGGCTGATGGGTGGTCGGCGAGGACCGGCCGGTGTACGGGAGGAAAGGGCGACGCCGGCGAGGCCGGGGTGGTTGGCTGGCGAGTGGTGGCGGCTCGGCGACGAAGGTGCGGGCGAGGTGGAGGTGAAAATCGTCGAGGGAGAGGTGAAAATGGCGCCCTCTTGCCCGCGATCTGCTGTTATTAGAGATAATGGCATTAGCGGCGACTCGTCGCCGCTAAAGGAATCGCCGCTAATGGCTTTTGTACGACATTATCTTAGCCGTCAGATCTGCAGTTGATCGACGTCCAGAAATTTATTGATTTTCCGTCGCCGCTAATAACGGTGTCGCCCCTAAAAGTGGCGCCACTAATAATAAGATTTCTTGTAGTGTTAGCTTTTGATAAGGATTATGGGATTGTTCAAATTGATGTATCTGCACTAACTAAGACAGGCCGGGTTATTCATATTTATATAAGTGATGTGTGGATTGCTACTGAAAAAGTGTGAACGTTTTTACATATCTATTTTGTTGAACACGCATTTTAACATGATACACATCTTCCGGCTCCGTTTAAGTCATTGTTGTTTGTTTGTGACGAGGCACCTTTGCGACTCGAGGCGTTACCTGTGGCACTTGTTGATTTGCGAGGCACCTCCCGATTCACAAGCTATAATATAATAAAAAAATATTAACCTAAATATTATTATAAAAAAATAACATGATATATAAACAAATGTGCATTTAATGCTTCTCTTGGCCATTAAGCAAGGGTCCCTTTATTTAGACACCCACAGATTTTAAATCAACACCCCTGCATCCTATACGCCGCGTATGGGG